>CM034148.1:40512388-40567388 GCA_019776745.2 Taxus chinensis | reverse complement strand
CTCAATCGACTCCCATGCCTCTACCCCAACCCCCAGCCACATCCGCACCAAACCATGAGGCCCTTCCCCCTCACCACCGCCCTTTGCTCTTCTTTGTACCCGGGATTCTCTCATGCAGACTCTTTTGTCATAAGCACGTTGAGAGCCTCTAATGGAGGTGCCAGCATCTAAACCCTCATATTTTATTTTATCCCGCAGAAAACAAAACGAACTTGCAAATGCGGCTAAACAAAAAAAACAAAAATATACAATCTCCATGAATGAATTCTACCTAAAATATTGTAAAGTATCTCTGTAAATGTTTTCTCCTTAAATCTATAAAGTAGTCAAATGCAGGCTAAGAGGGTGAGGAGAGGGGTAGATAAAAGTGATTAGGTTAATATTAGGGTTTCATAAAATCAACGATGGATATGGCTAAGATCTAGGGGCTTGGAATTATCAACTTTTCCCCACTTTTTTAAAGGGATGCATAAGTTTGACCCCTTTTTCGTTATGAAATTTAGTGGGAAGGGTTATTATTAGATGTGTTTTACTTTTTCCATTAGCGTGGGTGAAATAAATCCCTTTATAATTAAATTTAAATGATATGGTGGGGAAGGACTCCTTTAAAAGAGTTACTTTCCCTTAATTATATATAATATTATCATTTTAAAAAAAAGTGGGTTTAATATTTTCTTATTTCATTGAAATAAATAAATTTTAATTAAAATTTATGGTACTTTGATGCTAAGTAAATTAAGGGGGGAAACCCAGATATCTAGTATTCATTTGCAATTTTTAAAAATCTTTCGTAGGTATATTAAACCCTTATAAAATTAGAATATCATACAGTGCTCTATAAATATGTGAAAAAAAAACCATGGGCGGGTCTGGTTACAAATATAGTTTGGATCGTACATAAATTTGTATTATAACCCTTGTGGGAACTTTAGGCCCCACACTTAAATGAAAGAATCAATGTAATAAACTTATATGCATGATAATCGCACATGGGTTGGGAATATCCTTATATTAAACAAAATTAACTTTGTGAAAGTGGACATTAATGGATACCCATGTATCTGTCTTGCGAATGTTATGAAAGATACTTGTAATTGTTTCAAAAAAAAAAAATTAATTGAATTTTTTAACTACCTCTTTGGTGAGGTTTACGGGGTCCCGATGCAGGGCATTACAGTTGGTATTAGAGCTAAGGTTCGCACACACCGAGGCCCCTATCCGCCCTCTGTCCGCCCTCTGTCCTGCCCCCTCGACCCTCAGCCCTCGGCCCTCTGCCCACGCCCTCTATTCGCACCTTCGGCCCTCGGCCCTCGGCCCTCTTCTCCCTGCCCGCGCCTTCGGCCCTCGGCCCGCGTCCTCTACCCGCACCGTGCGACCTCTGCCCGCTCTCTGTCTTCCTGTCCGATGGTTTCTACCCGCGCCGCGCGTACTAACAGACCCCCCATGACTAAATGGGGAATAGAAGATGGTTTTAATGGCAGCGGCAAACTCCAGAAGGTTTCCAGCAAAAACGCCCTAGATCCACACAGGTCCACGAGCACTGGAACAGAAACACTCAAGGATCGGCCAGTAGAATGGGTTGGAGGAGGAACGGCTGTGGGTTCACCCTATTCGTGGATTGATCTTGCCTTTACTAATGCCGGAGGTTTCGAGGACGGCTGCACAAATCATTTTCAAACTCCAGCTAGGGGTGCTCTTGTGAATATGCCAGGCAATGGCCCTCTCAATCCCTTGCTGGAAAGCTCTTCTTGTGGTGGGCTAGAACATGGTACACCATTAGATAGAGAAAATAAGCATGGATCCTCCTTCAAAGATGTTCTAAAGGGAAAGGAATCCTCCATGAAACCTGCAGACATTACCCCGTGTATTACATTTGGGGAAGATGTTATTTCATCTGAGATTTACCACAAAGAGCACACTTTGATTTGTAGATTTGGGGGACTGTGGCCCAGCCTTCCTACTCTTCACGCATGGATCTCTCAGCATTGGGCTCCAACTTTAACTGGTAAGATAGACTTAGATCTGTGTGCTAAGGGAATTTTCATTGTGACTTTCTCTTTAGTAGCTGATAAAGAAAACATTGCTTCTAAACTCTGGTCCTGTCAATCTAAATATTTGGTCATGAAACCCTGGTTCCCAGCCTTTAACCCGCACACAGAATCTTTCTCTTGGAAACCTGTTTGGATCAGGCTACCCCACTTACTTATCCAATTCTGGAGTAAGGACTGTCTGACAGCCATTGGCAATACCTTGGGAATTACGCTCTTTATAGATTCTCAAATCACTAATTACACCCATACTACCTATGCCCGGATCCTGGTGGAACTTGACACTGATAAAAATCTTCCTGCTACTATAGATCTTAGAGTGCAAAATCAAACTTGGTCACAAACTCTTGATTATGAAGGTCTACCTTTCTGATGTAGAAGATGTTTTAGCTTAGGACACACCTCTATTGCTTGTGGGATGGAAAAACGTCAACATGAAAAGCGGAATTGGTGGAAAGATGCACTCCCAGAGCACCTAATTTTTTATGCTAAAAGGGATCTTGAATCAAAAGTGGAAACAGTGGCTGTATCCAAATCTGCCCTTGAAACCCCTCTTTCCGAAAATCAAACTGTTAGCAGCATGAAAATTGCTCAAGTTGTTGAGGGTAACACAGAAAGTAATATGTTTGTGGCTGTCCCATTTGTAACATATGTGACTAAGGAGAATACCCCTCCTTTGGCTCCTCTTTTAGCAGTGGAGACTCCAGCAGGCTGGGTCACGGTTAACAAAAAGAAAAAAAAATTTACCCTGAAGGAGCACTATTCGTCTGGATGATGTTTGTTCATTGTTCAGCAGTTGTTTATTTGTTGTTGTGTTGCTGGTTGTTGTTTCTTCTTTGCAGACTACATTCTGTAGTTGGTCCTTATTGTTATATCAGGATGCTGATCCTTTTCTTTGTGCTTATTTTTTCTATTCTGGCTTCTGAGCCTTGTTGTACAAGGCTATAGTCCCTTTCAAAAAACTATTTGCCAATAATAAAAAAAAAACATTAAATGTAAAATAATTAAAATCATTTCCACTAAACCGTTGCATGGGTCAAAGCATCTCTCAATTAAATGTGAGGGAGCAATACATCTGCTAAGGCAATAGGTGGCACACAAATTTTTGATCACTTAATTTGTTTAAAACAATTGGTAAAAGTTAAGAAAATGTCTTTCTAAATAAAGTGCAAAATGTCTCCTTTGTCCCCATAGTGGTGATCAATTTGGATAATCTTGTTCTCTAGTGACATGGGAAGTCACATCAACATTAAAACCAAACTTATAAGATTGTTTGATCATGTAGTTAAAATAACTTATAAGCTCAGTTAATCACATTGCTGGTTGGGACAACGACGTAAATTTAAGAAAAATTGTTTCGATTTGGACTTGTAGATTAGGGAGCTTTAGTACAAAATTAAAAATTACAACTTCTAACATGTAGTATCTCTCCATGTCAACTTGTTTCAGCAATTAGATTCAAGAAAAAGGAATGGATATTTAGTTTTCCAACTGTGTTTAGGAGGCCTCTAGATGTTTTGGTTCAAAACCCAAACTTGACAATAACATTAATTAGCTCCGGAAAGTAGGTCACAACTAGAGTTCTAGTCATTAGTTTTTCATGTTGAAAGTTGCATCAGGTTCTCTATATGTAGGAGAATTGATGCGAGTTTATAGAACTCTCATTTGAGTTGGGATCAGTTGCTTTCAAGACCCCTTTTGTAGCCAAATTCTCAAAAAAAAACTGCTGAAATGTAATGGTAAAACTTTAATAGTTTACCCCGAGAAGGTGCTTCCAATTCGAAATATATTTGCCATTCTTTAGACATGTACACCTTGATTGACTCTCTATATAATTGAGAATTTACTAGAAACATTTTTTTCACCATTTTGGATATTGGGGTCTTGTTTGGTATGCTTGGTCTCTAGCCATTTTCGGTAGAACATAGAATAAGAAAACTAGGTCTTAATAAGCAAATAGATTTCTTAGGACACCTTTGGAGGTTGAAAGATGTTATAATATGGTTATTTTTTTGAGCTACATGTTTTCTAGGTTGAATTCTAAGACCCAAAACAAATTTTGTGCTACAAGTCATTTTTTTGAATGCTAACGGCCTTGGTTAGATTGGCCTTTTTGGACATCGAAGAAGGTCTAGTTGTTGGTTTGTAGGAATAAGAAGTAGGTCAAGATAAGAATTTAGAATTTTTTTTTACCTTTATCTAAGGAATAGGTTAAAGGTGTTTGGTTAGTTTCTTCTAGTCTAGTGATCCATTGTTTCTTGGGAATCTCAACTGCCATGTTAGAGGCACCACTTTAGATCTAATAAAACACTTTCAGTATGGGTGTAAATTAAATAACTGTAGCTTGTAAGAATCACCCAATATGATAAAATAGTCCTTAATGTATTGGAATTTCATTATTATGAAATTGGAATAATTTCTACTCCGCTTGTTTATGTTGCTAATCTTAGTTTTATAACCCTTTTATAAGGAAATTTACCAAATGATCTTATGATCTTATTGCTTTTTTTCAAAATTGTAATTTGAAAATTAAGTATAATTGGATGAAAATGTTTGCTAACATAAACTCCTCTAACTTTCCTCTAAACAATAAATGTTAAGGGAAAGGAAAGTTAGTATCTCTTATTATATGGTGGTGTTTCTTGAAGTGATATTTCTTAGCTAGCTTATCCTCTTCACGTAACGTAGGATTACATTGTGCTATTATAAAACGAATCTAGTTTTCACAACTCCAAATTCTCATCAAATCTCTTGGTATAACATTTAGAGTTAGCTTCGGAAATGATGTAGCAGTTTTAATCCTTCTTGATCCCAATAAACCTATCTCTATACCATAACCACTTACTAAGTTTCATTACAATGTAACTTGGTTAAAACCTTCTTACCTTAGTAAGTACACGTGTGATTATAAATATCCTCAAGTTGATTTAAAATGTTCTGAGTTAATCATGTTTATAACACTAATACTTACGTGTAGAAATAAGGGAATCACCCTCTTTTTAACCTCAACTCGTGGACTTAGAAGAACAATGATTATGCAAAAAATTATATATTATTTATATATAATAATAATAACAATGATCTGCATTCTCTCTCTCAGAAAGAAAATAAAATAAAATGAATTAGTGTTGAATACTTTCTTGGTTAGGCATTATGGTGTAACGATGATGGTGTTGACTATGAAATTACTATTAATATGGTCCAATAAGGGTGAATGTAATGTTTCATACTCCACAAAAATATATAGCTATAAGAAATTTTTTGTACAGATACCTTATAAACCATAATTGAAATGTGTAATTATATGTATTTTGGAAAACTCGTCAATTATATAATTAAACAACCTGGGTTGGATAAACAATATTATCATTGTCACCCCTTTAAAAGTTAAAATTGAGGGGATCATAAACTATTGCTTCAAATAGGATAAGTGATGTTTTCTAATATTGGCTAGGTGATATACATACAATATGGGTTTCATGCTAAATAGTGGGTCTTATGTAAGTAAGTTAGGCATGGTGTTGTCTTCCTAGGTCCTAGGTGAGAAAGTAGAACGAATAATCAAATAATTGCAATGATCACAAAAATTAGATATGCCTTGGGCTATTTGACTCTTAGGAAACTCTTTTATAAGATTTCATTCACATAAAAAACTCTTAGTATATTATTATAAGATAAATGATGAAGCCCTTATTGCAAGGACTAAGAATAATGACTAATTAATCTTTCCACCTACCTTGGGTGAAGATGTCCTTTGTAATCAATATAAGCACTAGTTTAAAAAAAAAAAATTGGAATTGTTTTGGGGTACTTTTTCAAGCATGATTCCATTTACTTTTACCACTCAATAGGGTGGCGAAATTTAAAATTCCTTATGTAAAATGGATTCAACCCCTAGTTAATAAGTGTATTTTTATATTTTTTCTCTTGTGACCTAATGGGTCATTTACAACCAAATAATTGTTAAGTAAAAGTTAACATAAGTCCCATATCTTGAGAATAATTAGACCTTCCCTTTTCTTAAAGGAAAATGAGTGTTGATCTCTTGTACGCTTGAGGAAAGTATGAACGGAAAAGTTGTTGCATCCCATCATGGTGGTATATTGTAATTTTCATAGGTATGTTGATAAGATTCGGGAAACATTCTCTTTAAATGGATTTTGTTTTGTGAAACTCATTCATGTTTTCCTTTGATTATAGTATTTAAGAAACAATAAAATTTAAGCAAAGCTTTTCATATATCGTATTGAATTGGAAATTCATTGTTGGTTGTTTCATTAAGGAGTTATGGCTTGTTTGGGGTGTAGAAAGTTCTAAAATTGCTTTGTCATAGTGAGAACCTATATAAAAAAATTATAAACAATAATAAATTCAATTTTCATTTATGAGACTTCTAAAGCAATCTTGGCTTGAAATAGAAATGTTCTATAAAATGGCACATATTATGAACTTTGGAAACCCAACTAGAAAACCAATCCTAACCTAGTATTTGATTGTATTTATTTTTCATCCACAATTTTTTTTAATGCAATCATTTAGTGAACATAAAAAAAAATAATGGCCAAATTAATTCAACACATTTAACTATGCTTGGTATTATGTGAATCTTCTTCCTTGACCTTAGTGAATAATGCAGATGTTTGAACTATTTTTAGAAGACTTGCGAACCATTTCATTTCAAAATTTAGAGTAATTATGAGTTAGGAGATGAAACCACGTGTAACTTGGAGACCTTTTCCCTCTTATTGTGTGGTATTTGTGACACCTTGGATATTTTACTTGAGTGGGCTCGTACACAACTAATATGCAAAAATTTTAACTCCATTTTAAAACAACATTTATGTTCCCTTCACTCACCCATCATTATTTTTCCTTTAATTTTAGACCTTATGTTGTACATCCTCTTATTTGGACCCTTATAGGAAAGTTAGACGACGAGGAAAATGAATTCGGTTTATACAATTCTCCTTGGTTAACATTCTCCTATTTGATATATACTTGACTCTTGTACCATGTTACATTTGAAGATACATGTTGCTAAGACAATTTACAAAATAAAATATTTTAGTTCCTTTAAAAGGACCTTAATGTTGGACTTACACTACTTGTGATCTTTTAAAGGTTTTAGACAATGAGGTTGATAATAGTTCCTTGAAAGAAATAAATTCCTTTAATTAATCTAAGTAAGAGAAACACTTAGTACTTGACCAAGTTTGAATTAGTGGGACATGCTTGTTGTGTCCAACAACCGCATGTTACGACGTGATACCTCATAAGATCATATCCCTGCCTCTTCCAATGACTTCCGAGAGTGAGTCTAATTTTAGGAGAGGGGGATGTAGTGCCCACATTTTCTAGCCTCAGTTATCTACTAACTTCTTAACCAATAATTATGATTTGACAAGGATCTTGACATATTTTGGACATGTATGGTGATTCAGGCGTGTAGTGCCAATTTATCCTGGATTAGCATTATGACATATTTCATTAGATGTTGTGGATACTGACATAGTGCGATGTTATCTGGACCAAATTTATATATGTTGGATACTTAGTTAGTCGCATGTCTTAATGTTATAGATTATTCATTTATCGATGAGTACATATGATAGCTTGGATGTACATTCTTTATATTTATCTATATGGCTGATTCATGGTGAATTGAGTGAAATGGTGCATGTTTATTAGTTACATTTCCATATCGATGTTGTGATGGCATAGAATTCATGTTGGACTGATTCATTTATTGAGTAGTTAGTGTACTCTTGTATTGGATAGGTGTGTTTAATGTGTGCATTGAGTGTGCAGGCAACAGGTCACAGGAGAATATGGGTTTCAAGGCGGCTACACAAATTGTGCACAAGTGGCCCACGGGGCTAAGTCCTAACCATGTTAACTTTATGAGGCCTTAGTATTAGATTTCATCATTTTGGGCACCATGAGTGACCCTCATTTGTAATGTAGTATGTCATGTAAAATTAATCTTGTTTAGGATGTTTTATTTTGTTAAGTAAACTTGTTTTGGGGACTTAATGGTCCCCACATGCATTAGTTTTTATGTTTGGTAATTGTGTATTGATTAGAGGGGATTAGGGTCACATGTGAACCCTTGGATGGGCCCCACATCCTCTACACTTGTGCCCAAAAGTGCCAAACCGGAAATTAGGTTATTTATGGCATTTTAAGTGACCTCTTTTTAGTTTGGGAGTTCACTTAGCATGAAAATAATCCCTTGGACCCTAGCTAATAGGTAGGGGGGCTTAATTTCAAGGCATAAAGGGAGTTTCCCTACCATTTTTCCTCTCTTTTCTCAGAATCCATGCAATATGGATTGGTGTGTGTGTGTTTGTAGAAAGTTACACAATTTTGTTTTATTTTCATTTTGGGCATTTTGGGAAGGGAGTGTTAAAAGTGAATTTATATTTTCTTCTTTTTATTTTGGAATCTTTGACTTGGAAGGAAGAGAGGGGTGACACATGTCACCCCCTCATTGGTGAGGTAATTGATTAGATTCTCTTCAAATTCTCCCTCATGGGAGAGAAAGGCACTTTTTTCGGGGGGAGTTTTGTTTGGTGCTTGGAGATTTTGGGAGTAGAGCTTGCTTGGATAAGGAAGTGGAAAAACTTGAGTGTTGGAGAACTCTTGGAGGTAGGCTCTTTGAGCTCATTTTATGTTTTATGTTATTGCTAGATCTTAGCTTGCTTATAGTTGGAATGTATGTTTAGTTGCTTGTATGGTTTATTGCTTAAGTATGTTGTTGTATTTATTTTTCTCCATCCATCATATGGCTTGATGGATGTTGGAGTTCTATGGGGGAAGAGGGAGGGATTTTCCCTCTCAAACCTCATGGCTTGATGGGTAAGCCATGTAGGTTCATTTTACTCCCCTCATATGGTTTTAGGTCGGGAAGGTGGTTCATATGGGTTGAAACCCCTCCCCATTCTTGGAGAGGAAACCCAATGGGTTTGAAAATCCTCTCAAGAAGGATTTTGGAAAATGGGTGGAGCAATAAGGAGGGTTTGTTGATTTGGAGGAATAAGCAGGTTGTGAAGAATCTTTTTGTGTGCATCCAATGGTTGGATCACACCTTTTGCACTTTTGGGTATCTCATATACTCTTCCCCATTTATGAGGATGAATATGGCTTTCTCCTCCTCTATTTTATTTTCTAAATGTTGTGTTGTTCTTAGTGCATGGTTTTTCTTGGTTTTGAGTGTATTGTGGTGTTTGTCTCCCTAAAATCTTGTGCATAATTATGGAGGCTATCTCTCTCTCCCATGGGCTTGGGGGAGGCTAGCATGTCTTCCAACCTTGGAAAGGCATCTAATGATTCCTAAAGGTTGGGTGGTTAAACAAGCCTTGTTCTCCTTGTGTTTTGGAGACTATGTGAAAGATAGGTTGGAGCCTAAAGTTGGATGTTTGTTGAAGTATCTTCAGAGGCATTTACTTGTTATGAATCTCTTTACTTTTGGAAAAAGTTTGCGTTTTGATGAGCATATATTCATTGTTAAAAACAAAATATCGATGTGAGCTCCTTTGTAAGCTTCTCATCTTGGGTTACATGTATAAATTTGTGGAGGCATGTGTTGCTTTTCAAAGTTGTGTTATTCCTCTCTTGAAAATAGTTGAAATTTATATGTATTATGTAGAAAACTTACTTCTATCCATGGGAGGGAGAGTCTTGTGTATTAAGAAGTTATGCCCTTCTTTGTTTATTTGAAAGGAATATATATATATTAGATTTTAGCTTTAAATATGGAATGCAACAATTAGTATTCTTTTCTTGAAATGGAAGAATTATTTCATGAAATAGTTCTCTCTTTGCCAAAAAGCTTGTTTGTAAGTTTAAGGATCTCTCCTTGAATATAAATTTTGATACTTGTGAGCTTGTTTTCCCCTATAGAAGTGTAAAGTGAAACGTTGAGATCCATAGATGAAAGTACATCTCTATCTTGTTAATATTGGAAGAAAATGAACTTAACTATTATGTTTGCAATGAAAAGTTGGTTGATGAAGAAGGATATTACTATTTTTCACTAATTGATTTGCAATGTGAATTTTTATGAGATGAAAGTTATAAGGAAACCCAAATTAAATTAGTTCCTACTTACATGCAGGTTATAAAAAACAGAGTATTACTTCCCTATGGAAGTAGTCTATGTTTTAAGAATCCATTTTAAATATCATATAGTTAAAAAATTTTGTGAGTAAAATCTATTCCTCATAAATGTTTTTCAGATTTAAAAAAAAATAGATCATTTTGTGATGTCGATTTATAATTAATTATATATATATATATATGTCTATTTCAAATCACGGGGGGTTCACTTAGTAAAATTATGGTATAACACGTGCGTTCAGAGGGCATTAAAGAATACCCTTAATTCTAGTTTATACCTCTAATTATTCAATTGATAATACCCCCTCTTGTTATATTATTAGAATGAAAATACCCTTATTTTTTGCATGTACCTTACTTACCCATTTTTCAATTACAATTTTATTTGCCCCTTTTTATTTCTACCCTAATATATCAAATAGAACATATTTGTATTTCAACCCTTATATCAAATAGAATATATATCATGTTTTCCACTCGATTATTATTTTCATAATATGTATTTGCTCTAGAAATATATTTTGAATCCATTCAAGACATATTATCCGTTCCATTGATGTTAAAATTTAGCCATTTAGCAATTCTTCTTCAAATAGTTAAGAGGGTGAAATAATATCATTTGTGTTGAAAAGTATACTCAATCCTAGTTTTCTACATTATTAATATTTCTTGGTTAAGAATATCCTAATTGAAATTTCATTATTCAAAAAGATATTATAATTTAACTTCATGAAAATATTCCTTTTGCAATTTTAAGGTATTTAGTTTAAAAAACTAGGGGTCAAATATTTTAGTTTAATGTTAAAATTAATCCCACCTCTCCTTTTGCCCACCTCTCTAACCTACCCCCAATACGTAATTAAAAATATTACTAAATTAAACCCTTTCACCCCCTAATGTCTACAGGGATATTGACTTTGATTTTATTAATTTTAACTACCTCAATATGAATGAGCATGCTAGGATATTGCCTAGATAATGAACCCCCCGTGGTTCAAATTAGCCATTTTACAAATTGTATGTTTTATTTTATGGATATAATATCAACTATATTAATATTAAATTGATAAACTTGTATTGTATAAATGATATAACTATGTATAACACTATATACTACTTATCCATTGATATAATAAAATGAATAAATTAATATCCAATAAAGTAATGTAAAGATTTGAGAATTCTTAGTTTGTTTTAAATAAAAGAATAGGTGTAAAATTTTGGAAGTGCATCCACTCTTCTACTCCTATAAGCTTCCAACCCCAAACATGGAGCAACCACACTAGTCCCCAAGCGTAAACAAAAAACGACCACAAAAGTTGGTATTTTGCCTGGTACCCCAATTAAATCCAGATGTACACCAAACGTTACAGCCCTTATCACCACTGCCCTTTCCTGAAAATCTTTGTACCCGGGATTAAATCATTGAGTTCTTAGTGAACTAAGACGTGATTAGCCTTTTAACCTAGAGTTGTGCCAACATCAAACCCTCCTCATTTTTAATTTTATATTAAAAAAATGTTCAAAACGTAGACCTGAAATGCAACTAAACAAAAATAAATAAAAATATACTATTTCTGTTTAATTCTAGCCATAAAGATTTAAAGTATCCAAGTGTTTTCAGAGCCTTACATCTATAGAAGTATTCCAAATGTAGGACCAAAGGGTGAGGAGAGGGGTAAATAAAAGTGATTGGGTTTCCTAGCCGTCTTCCCCACTTTCTAAAGTTGAACAATGCTTGTTATGGTTACATTTTATGATTTAGAGGTTACATTTTATGTTAATTTCTATATATTATTGCATTTGACTGGGTTGGACATGCAGTTTGACAACTCCTACTCCATCATGAAATTGTTGGTCGGGTGAGTATTAGATTGATTTAATTTTTCCATTACTTGGGTGAAAGAAATCCCTTTATATTAAATCCTTAAATGATAGAGGTGGAGATACCGCTTTTAAAGGAGTTTTAGTGAAACCTTTATTATGATGGGTATTATCATTTTAAAAATTAATGGGTTTAATATGTTGACCCATGTTGTGACGAAATTAACTTTTAATTTAAATTGTAGTGGTACTTTGACTTCCATAAGTAAATAAGTGGGGATGCCTAAATAAAGTCTTCATTTGCTAATTTCACCATAAAAATCTTTCATGGTATCATTAGACCACAACCTGTCGTTAAAATTAGGATACTCATTATGGTGGTTTATAAATGTGTGAACGAAGATAACCATGGGCTTTCTGGTTACAAAATTACAAGGATCGTACATAAAGTTGGTATTAACAGCCAAAAGGCACTAAAATACCATGTTAACACTTAAATGAAAGAATTAGGTAGGTAATAAATTTATATGTTTGTGATAAGTCAAGATATGGGTTGGGAATATCCTAATGATTAGTTCAAAATTAGGAACTTTGTTCTCAAGTAAACATATTTGGATAAGGGACATGTATATGTTTTGCGATTGTTATGAAAGATACTTGTAATTGTTGTCAAAAAAAATTAACTGAATTTTTTCACTACCAGCATTGTGCAGGTTTACCCTTTCCTGAGGCAACATTACAAATTGGGTCCCATTAAGACCTATATCTTAATTGTGGCACTTACAAATATTATGCTTCAACGGGTATCAATTAAGTATAGGTTAACAAAACTGCCAGAAAACTAATTAACTTAGTTTACCAAATAATATTGACATGACGCGCAAAAAGGTACAAAAATGCCCGTATTAAAAATCAAGGTAATGTTTGAAAGCAAACCAAGGCTAAGTATAGCAAGAAATTGATTGATGTGCGTAGAGTAATTTACAATTAGACATAACTTAGGTCAAGTCTCCAAATACAACCATAAGTATCAAAATTATTGTGATACAATAGAAGCAAGATAAAAATTCAAAAGTTTCAAGATGATGAATCATATCCTAACTATGTATATGATGATCTTGATTGATGGGTATCAAGATAAATTGGGGCTACTAATTATATAAAATGTCGGCATGCTTTAGTTCATGTTTTGGAGACAAGCATCAGCAGAAAATGTGATGACCTTAAGCATACAGAAGCTACGAGTAAGGAGACATCCACGTTCTCAAAGTCACACATGTTGTCACGATCTTCTTTAATCCAAAGTGACTCAAAAGTATGAAGGAAGTATACAAGTGAGGATGAAAAATGTTTTCCTTGCACTTCGACAAAGCTTCATCTTGCCTTAGGGTCTTTGAAAAACTACATCACCAAGTAACCAAGGGCTTCTTCGATTATTGTGTATGAATATTATGGCTCATTTTATTTCAAAAATTTGGTCAAGTTGGCTTAATCAAATTTGAATAATTTTTTAGGCAATTCTTCAATAAAATTCATAGTTTTAATTTCTTAGATAAGATCATGTAATATTAAGGTTTCCAGGGATTATAAAAGCTTAAATTTATTTTTCTAAAAAATACAAGTGGTGACAATCAATGCGTCCATCATGTACATATAATGGGTATCATGTAACTCTACAAAACTTTAGACATTAAATCTTATATGTATATTAGTTAAGTAGGTGTGCAAGCAAATTCCCATATACTTTCCATGAGGTCTCCTCTCATAACCATTAACATCAAATTTTGGGTTCCTATGAACACTCCAAACTATTTATTAAAAACAAATTATGTGAAAGTAGTTATTTCCATATTTGTGTTTGAAGCACTATAAAGGAGATGAACCTTACAACGCTTCTAAATCAAGTGTTCCTTAAAAGAATGTGGTAAAAACTGTTATTTTATCTCTTAGATTAACATCATTTATTCGTTTGTCAATTGGTAACCTGAACAGTTACGTGTTGTTAGTATAATATTTGTTTTGAACTCCTCATTCTTTAGACAAAACATATTTGATGAAACTATGCATAGTAGTTCTCTAAAAAGAATCACATTGTTATAAAAGAGGATTAAGAAAAATGAATTAATAATCATTAAATTATGAAGATGAAGAGCATACAAATAAATAATCCAATAGATAAAGTAAAGGAAAGCTAATTATAATTAATGAACCATACAAAAATCATGATAAATGTTTGAATTCCCTTCAACCAACAAATTTCTAGTTTTAAAGGTATATCCAATAAACCAAATGTTAGAAAATGTAAGACTAAAGTTACTTTTGATTCTCAAGATCACCCTATATGCTTACAAAATATACCAAATTAATCCCAACTAGATAGAAATGGAAAAATATAATCAATTGACCATAAGAAAATGCACATAACAAGGTTTGTTCCCTTCAGAAAATTGAATAATCAAATTTCCAAGTTACCATCCAAAATATTAAAAATATAGAGTTAAAGTTGTTGAATTGAGGATTAAGATCACCAATAATTTTAAGATAAGAGCATACACAAGCTTTGGTATAATTCAAGTAAAACATGGAAATACATCATTATAGGGACATTAGACATGTTTGTAAATCGACCATTTTAATAACTAAAGGAAATGCATACATTATAGATTACATGTAAGTATACAATCCCTAATTTATCGTTTTACCCATATTTCACTTAAATATTTCCAACACAACTATATGGCCAGTCATTTTCAGTTTGGGAGCAAAAGCTATGTGCCTTCAATAAGATGGGTTAACAAATTCTCTTATTGACGGGTATGCACTTAACATGTACCCAAAAAATGTCAAATGTCCCTTAATATACATTGGTATACGTTTGAGCTTGCAAAAGTATTCAAGGTTTTTAAACATCCCATCACATTTATATATGAATAGAAGAATCAACGCTATCAAACATTAACAGTAATAGATAGGAGAACTGTAGAAATATTAGTTCATATGAAATTGACATAGCTAACATATGCGAATGTTGAAGATTAGGTAACCCTAATGAAATAAGCACCATAGATGAAATCTTAGAATTTATCACAACAGATTCAATTTTGAAAGGGAGTGGCACAAACACCTTTCATTATATGTACTAATAGAAGAGTCCTCACTATCAAGACACTAATTTACATTCTCAAGAATTTAATATGATAAAGATTTGACAAAACTGAGAATTAGAATGTTGAAAAAGTTGAGCACTAAAAATTAGCAAACATGGAGAAATCTTGATCCACATTTTTCTCTTCATCAATGACCATTTTGAAATAATTTTCACCTCCTTTATACTCCATTCAAGGAAGAATCAATAGCATTAAAACTCCAATTAAACAATTATTCAACACATGCAAAACGTGGAGTTAGAACCAAAATTGACACGACTTTATGACTAGAAAAACTTGAAATTAAGTGCAAAGGACAATGGATTAAGTCCCACTAGATGTGCCATTGTGTACATGATTTTGTTAGCAATGCAAAAAAAATTATAACTAACACCTAGTAGTCCTAAAACAAACCTAAATCAAAATCAATGCACCATCATGCTTAGACCTTAAGCAAGACTAATCTACCAACATCCTTGCATTAGAACATGAATAAATATTTAAACTAACATGTTAATCAATTAATCTCTATCTCTATTGAATACTAGTCAAATGAAATGAACCTATTTAGATCCTTAACAATCAAAAGGTTTGATTGTATGTTTGAATCCCAAGGTTTTCAAGAATGGAGTCCTGTCAATCCATGGCTACAAGACCATTTGACATATCTCCATATGACTTCAAAACTTATATGGATGAATGTAAGAAATGAAAATAGCTAGTTCCTCCAATGAAGAATGCTCTAAGATGATAAAATGGTTATAGCTTAGGCTCTATGCTCATTTATGTGTAAAAAGAAAGGTAGGATGAGGGCTCTTTATATCGCCCAATGGATAAACGAATCTCTACATCCCTTTACATGTGGGATAATAAGGAGGTTGGGTTAGCTGTGGATAAGGGAGGTTTATAAAGGGTTGAGTCAACCTTAGGAGAGTTTAGTTTGTCCTTTAGTGACCCATGGGGATTGCAGGGGATTTATTAATTAACCAAAGTGATTAATTAACAGGTGTGTAAGCTTATAGAATATTTTTAGGGGAATAATTAGCATGATTTAGAATATGAGAGTAATTTAATCAAATAAATGATGATTTATTGATTTAATAGAAGAGATAATTAATTACTTAAGAATAATTAACTAATATAGATAGAAAGGGGAGATTATTTAATTAGAAATAATTAATTAATCTAGATAGAAAGGGGAGATGATTAATGGAAGGTTGTTAATTGGTGTCATTGTTGGATAGAAGAGTTAATTAACTAACGTAATGTAATTAATTAACAATGATAGCAGAGAAAATGTGTGATATTGACAATATGTCATCAATTTACAGGAAAAGGGATAATTAGCACAATTTAAGTATTTAAATTGCTCGAGCTAAATTATAGGTGTCTACATTTACCCCTCTTTGGGGTGGCGTAAGTGATGCCACTTCAAAGATAGTAGAAAAATAAAATTTTGAAGGCGTAGAAGAAAAATTAGTAGAAGTGAGAGATGCCCCCTCGAGTGTTGATGGGGTGATGAAAGAAGGTGATCAACGATCAAAAAAGGTGAGAGAAATGGATAGAAGAATGGGTAGGGGAATGATGTCCCAGGTGAATTAGAAGAATAGTGTTGATAGGAGAATGATGTAGAAGAGGAATGAATGTGGAAAGAAAAGAGAAAGCTTTCATCCATTGTACTGAAACAACTTTAATGTCATCATATTGCCAAAGATCTAAGTCATAGGTCCTTATTAAAAATATAAGCATACGACTGTTGGGTTTCATTTTTGTAATTGGAATGAAACCACAATCAGGGGTAAAGCGATTCCCTCCTCTTTAATCAGAGAGGTTCCTGTACGTACCCAAAATTGTAAGGTACTGTACTGCGGAACGATGTAATAAGTGCCCCAATGATGATACAGGTCTCTTCGCAAGGTGTTCGGGATCCAGAGAAGCTTTACAGATATGCGTTAACATCCCGCATGCCCCGCTTAGCCCCCGCGTGCTTTGTTTTCCCTATTTTTCCCTCTTTTCTTGGCTTTTTGGTCTTCAGTGACGAAACCGCCGCCCTGAAGGGCGGCGGTCTTGTGACCGCCTCCCTGAACAGGGCGGCGGTCCTGTAACCGCCGCCCTGAGCAGGGCGGCGGTCCTGTGCGCGTTTTCCAGAACGCTCTTTTGACGCGACCCGCGTGAAATATCACGACTCACCAGCTTTTCTTGCCGACTTAAGCATGCATTAATGTTTTTGGTCCCCTGGAATAGTGTTTTTCTTTTGTTTAATGTTTAGGAGTTCAGTTTGGATTTGATTTTTGGATGTTTGGATTCCTATAAATGCATGGTTTGTGCACATGCAAATGGCTCTGAATTTCTGCTCCAAAGTTTGCTTTTGAATTTCTTGTTACAGCAGATTTAGTTTTCCTTTGCTTAGGATTCTTAGTTTTCTCATTGAGTGCTTTGGTTAGTATTGTGTTGCAGCTGGTAAGCCACATATCCAACTTGTGCAAGTGCAAACATTATTTGGGCCACCATTTTCACTCCAACTTTCATGTTTTCAGTGCTGTGTCCCTTTAGTTTGCTTAGGATTGGTAGCATAGTTTGCTGCAGGTTTGTTTTAAGCTTTGTGTTGCTGTTGGTAAGCCACAGATCCAACTTGTGCAAACAGTATTATTGTTTTGGAGTAGAATAGTCTAGGCAGCCATTAAAGTTGCAGGTTTTGCTCTTCACACAGACTAACTTTAGGTTCTGGACGCTTTTGTTGCATGATTCGCAGTAGACCCCACTAGGAATTGCATAGGCCAAGCTCTGTACTCTTGCGCTATCCCTCTCCTATCCACATTCTATTCTGTCTGCATTCTGAAGGCTGTCCATTGATCCAAATATCTATTCCTGTTGATGCAAGCATTCCACACTTTTCTGGATTCACGTGAGCACAAAGAACGAAGAGATCATACTGAGGGGACAAGAACACACACACCGTCGGATTCGCCACTGTTCTGCGAAATCCAGGTTCCATCTTTCAAAGTTTTAGTTAGAACTTATCAAATAAAGTAGTTAATCACTTTATTATAGTTATTTCCATTCTCGATATTGCCAGGGAAGTTGTGGGGATTGATAGTTTCTGAGAAACTATGATTCATTCCTCACTTCTGAGGTAGGATCGAGAATCTTGCAGATAGATTAGTTATTTCGTTGTTTAGAATAGATATACAAAAATTGCATAGACAAATAGCTACAATCGGCTATTTTGTTTGTTTTACGTTATTAGTTTAGTTGTCAATTCTAAATATTTTAAATAGCTGCTTTCTTATAAATTGCCAGAAAATACAAAAAGAAATTATATATGCTAGGAGTGCACTTAGATTTTACTTTATTATAGTTTGTTTCATTACTGCTTTTGCATGACAATTACGGGACCTAGGGAGCCCAGGGAATACATTTTCGAGCCAATTGTGCCCCAACCCAATATCGTAGTAGCGGTAACTGACATTGACCAAAACCTTAGGATACAAGTCTTCCAAACAACAACAGACTTCCAACAGATCAGGTCACAGTTGAGAGGGTTAAACGTAGAAGACGACCAAGCACACACATTCTGGTCAAATCAGCCAAACTACAGGTTATCCTAGAAAACATCCGCATGACTGTAGAGGGATTTGAAAGAGAACAAATATTCGGGTGCGATCCTTTAGTTCCACAGCCAGACGCTGGAGACACCCTCATAGATATAGATACCAGTTTAAGAATTCAAGTTGCTAGAACACCTGTGAGGTATTCTGAGAAAATCACACAATTACTGATTCTAAACGTAGAGGCTGAAAAAGCTTATGACTACTGGATACTAGGGATTAGAACTTGATCTCACGTATGACCATAACAGGACCGCAACAACCAAGAGTCTACGGTTGTGATCCACAAATCCCACAGCCTAACGAATCCACAAGTCAGTTAGATATAGACACTGGCCTACGCACATTAGTATTTCAGTCTACTCCGATTCCACCTATCATCATTCAACAGTTGTCCCTACTAGACACAACAGCTAACAAAGCTAGAGAATTTTGGACTAGGCCAGAGAATCGTCCATAGAGTTGACTATATTCACCATATGACCCTATCAGGAGAAATACACGAAACCATCCCGGGTCATTTTCCACGCATCCCACAACCCATAGATCGAATCACGCCAGAGCTCGATATTGATTGGAGCCTTCGAGCAGTCATCCTCGCTGATCGATCTATCACACCAGTCCAAGTTAGAAGGGCCTTCTTTGCCTTAGATTCGCAAATACCATTAGTGCGTGTCGAAGACATTAGACTCCCCAACTAGTTTGTCTGCATATTCTACCCCCACCGGCTGTCTCGGCACGACCTCGGGAGGTCGGGTACGTGGAAGAGTCACTTGTTGATTCTCACGCTCGCCTGTTGCTTTTCCGACGTACAAAATTGGTGAACCCGACGTGAATCAAACAATTATTTCACCTTCTCTTTGAGAAGTTTCATCTTCTCTCTTTCACCTTCGCTCTTTCCCATTATTCTGCGGGTATTCATATACCCCCCGAATATGTCGGGATTCGATGCATATGGCAGACCCCTCTTGGGTCTTGAGGCATACTACGCCCAACAGAATAGGGAATCATCACCCTCGCTCTCAGTATGGGGTGACAATTATTCAACTAATCAGTTGTCAACACAAACCCCAGGAATCAGATATAGTTCATCTTTTCAAACTGAGGAGTTAGATCAACTCGCTCAAACACAAACAAAGCCTTCAGGCTCAAACAATATGACATTGACTGGAGAATCTGCTTCATCACCTCAGGTGTTACTTAGACCACATATTAGCAGACAATCAGATCCATACTCAGTTCTAGATGACGAATACTCAATACATTATCCTAGGAATGAACAACGCTCTCAAGGCATGTACCCACCTGTAGGAATTTTGCAAATACAGCCCGAGTTCTCTCCTCAAGAAAATACCTCTATGCCATCACATATAGAAAATACTCTCAGAAATGCTTGGCAGGATAGTGATCAGTTCATAGCAGGATATCACATACCTCCGCAAAGCCATGTTATACAACAAACGCCACCAAGGCACGATATCGTGACTTCACCAAACGAAGTCATTTCAACTCTAATAGAAAAGGTTAGAGGATTAGAACTTGCCCAAGCAAGTCAAAATTCGGAATTCATACAAACAGGGAGTTCCAATCCTCCGCACCATCCTCGCCAAGTAGATCTCCTCACAGGAGTAGGCACGTTAGGTATGACTCCTCAGTATTCACAACAAGTACCAACTAGACCCACTATCGCTAGCACAGTTCCTCCTGGTCCGGTACAGAGCAATCCATTCCTGGATAGTACCCCTTCGTACTTAAACATGTACTCCAAATCGCCACAAGGGGATATGTACTCATCCCCCGGCATGTTTGCTCCAACGCAGGGACCTCCTTATGCCCCTGCCAACGCGTACGTTATGCCATATCAACAACCCGTTCCGCCACCACCTCCTCAACAGGCACCATCAATGGTTGAGACGTATGCAATAGGGACTTATTCAGAATATTTAAAGGAGCCCTTAGATTTCACCATAAGAAGCGTTATGCTTCCAAGGCCTCTTCCCGATTTGCCCAAATTCAAGGGCGAAGGAGATCCAAACGCGCACATCAAAGCCTACGCTACAGCCATACGAGAATTACTCCCTTGGGACGGGGTTGTTGCTAAAATATTTCCCAAAACCTTGGAAGGCATCGCTCTCGATTGGTATTATAGAATACCTGAAGCTTCCATACATTCATTCAAACAACTTGTGTCTGAGTTCATCAAGGCCTTCGACATGAACAAACTATTAAGGACAGGAATCAGGGAGTTCTTGCACATCAAGCAAGAACATAACGAGTCTGTCGCCCATTTCATCCAAAGGTGGCGCACAGTCCTTTATTCCTCGGCAAGCGCTCCAAACATGGATCAGATGGAGCTATGTGATTTATTCCTTCATTCTCTTAGCAGAGAAGTGAAGGAAGAAGTCCAGAAGTTCCCACTAAGGACTTATGACGAGGTACTTGAGAGCGCTCTGCGAATTGATCAAGCAGCGATAGATAGTGGCCGTAAGACGTATGGAGCAAACGGGAGGTTAATCACCTCTACTCAAAATACTACAACCACCACAAGCGTCAATCAAGGACCCAAAATCCTTAATAAAAATCGTGGGGTAACAACAGATGGGGTAACTGACCAGCCCAAGAGGGTAAATGTCGTTAATACTCCGTCACAAACAAACAACCAAAGAAACAACAATTTTACCCCGACGATCAATACGGTGGATTTTAATAATCCACAACAACAACAACGGCGAAATCCCATGCAAGGATCAAGCCAAAACTCCTTTGGTTATCAAAACCAAAGTCAAAACCAGAAACAAAACTTTGGTCCTAATAGGCAACAGTTTGATCGGAATTTTAGGCCACAATACACACCAAACCAACAAAACGGGAATTACAACCCCAATTCTTATTGTGGTTTCCATAAAATTCAAGGGCATGACACTAGAACGTGTCGTGATTACAACAAATTCATGCAACGCTTGCCAAATGAGCAAAAACAATTCTTTATGGATATGTTCTTAACAGATCCTACGTCACCAACGGCAAATACCTTCGCAGGGGCAGTTTCCCCTCAGAATGCCCCTCTCAAGATCTTTAATGATCCACTCCCAAATCATGATAGCGATAGGTTGAAACCAACTGGAACAAACAAAGGTGCAATAACAGGAAACAACGATCACGAGGCTTCGACTTCGCTAAATCCGTTAGTCGCGCCACAATTAGGAAGTCAACCACGACCTAAGGTAGTTGGATTAGTAGAGTTAGACTCCGAATTACCCGTTGAAGCAATTACGAGAACACGAGAGTATTTCTCTCAACCAAGTCCAACCCACCTGCCGGAAACAGATAACATCCAGCAAACCGTAGCAAAACCTATGGGTGCTTACGATCTAATTAATGATCTAACAAAAACCTTCTCGCATATTTCATTCCTTGATTTACTAAAGAATTCCCCTGCTCACAGGGCTGCTCTTTTAGAGGCGTTAGGTTTGGGTCATTTAGTTAGTATCACTCCACCACCGGAAGCGCAAGTAAATCATATAGACTTTGATGTTTATCCACCGGGACAGGCGGATAGGGATGTTGAATTCATATTCGAAATAAGTAAAATGCCTACAGATGCTGAGATCGCACGCCGAGGCGATCCAGCCCTACACTTGCAAGTACAAGTTTATAATAACTATGTAAAACGGGCAATGGTTGATGACGGGGCTGCAGTTAACATAGTCCCTTTCTCTTTTCTCCAAAAATTGGGATATGGAGAAACAAACTGTTCTACTACACGAAATACCTTGAGAGGCTACGATAGCCTTAAAGCTACATCGATAGGAACTATAATACTACCGGTCACCTTAGGACCTAAAACAATCCTGACTGAGTTTTATATTATAGATCGGGAAACTAACTATAATATGATCCTCGGCCGGCCCTGGATACATCGAATGAAGGCAATCCCTTCCACGCTATTTCAAGAAGTAAGATTCCTGCATCTGGGAAAGGTATTTGTAGCCAAAGGTGATCCAAAGCCGTTTGACGTACACCTAGCTGATTTAAAGAAAAGACCAGGTATACACTCAGAATTCGAACTTCCAACAAACCAACTTAACAAACCCTCTGACCCAAAGCCAGAGGAAAAGTTGATACCTACGACGGATCTTGAAACTACCAACATAGCCAAAACAATTCCAACCCCTAAAGGTAAAACTAAAGAAATAGTATCATTAGGGACTACTGCAAAGATCGTTGAGCTGATAGAACAAGATTCACCAATGTTCTTACCATTCGATTCAGTAGGTATCGGATTTTCCCTAGGTGTTGGTTCCTTGCCAGCAGAAGATCTCTGTATGGTAGAAGTAGAGTGTGTAAACACAGCAGATACACCTACATCCATACTCCCGGCTAAGTATTGGACTCTCCATTTTTATGGAGCTAAATGCCGTTATGGAGCGGGGGGCAGGTATAATTCTTACCTCGCCCGAAGAGAAGGTCCTCCCATTCTCTTTTAAATTAAACTTTGAATGTACAAACAACGGCGCTGAGTACGAAGCCCTCCTCCTTGGCCTTACCTTAGCCAAAAGAATTGGTATTGATAATATCAGAGTTTTAGGAGACTCACAATTAGTGGCAAACCAAGTTTCAGAGGTATATGAAACTAAAGCCGAACACTTGCAACTTTTACAAAAATGCTGTTTTAGATTTAAGCAAGACATTCAACTTCATATCCATTGAAGCAATCCCGCGAGAAAAAAAATCTTCTCGCCGATTCAATAGCAACCTCAGCATCACGTTTTACTCCAAACAATGAGCTAGAAGATACTCATTTCACGGTATCCATTCATAACGAACCATTAATAAAAACAATGATGGATCCTCTTTCAAACGGAAGTGAATCTACCATCCTAGACCATGTTGGAAATAATGCGGCTACTTTGGATTACTTAAATGCCTTTGCAGCACTACATCTCTCCTATCACACGCTAGATTTATCTCTGATCCCGCATTCATCTTCCTACTTCGGAAATCCTGTAATAAATCTTCCCTCACAAAAAGAACCTAATATATACGTGGTGGAAAACGGGGATGATATAGATCTACCTCTGGCACCACCTGAGTTCGAAGAGGGTAATGCCTCTTTAATTGAAGAAACAATCGATGTCAATATTGGAATGGAAGATGAACCAAGAATTCTAAAGTTAGGTTCTTCGTTAACCCCAAAGGAAGTGGAAATACATACTCAGGTTCTCAAAGAACATCAAAAGGCATTTGCATTTAATTACAAAGAGATGACAGGAGTCGCACCCCACATTGCGGTACACAACCTCGTCACTAGATCAGATGCAAAGCCAATTAAACAAAAATCAAGACCCATGAAGCCCAAAGTAGCCCTCATGGTAAAAGAGGAGGTAATAAAACTCCTTTAGGTAGGATTCATCAAGCCAGTTGACTACTCCCAATGGGTATCCAACATCGTTCCCGTTCTCAAGAAGAATGGAAAGATACGCATCTGCATAGATTTTCGAGATATCAACAAAGCTTGCCCTAAGGACGACTTCCCATTACCATCCATAGACGTTATTGTTGATGCAACAGCAGGTTTTGAACTCTTGTCTCTCATGGATGGATTCTTGGGATACAATCAAATCAAAATATCCGAGCAAGATCAAGCTAAAACCACATTTATAACTCCTTGGGGAACCTATTGCTACGCTGTTATGCCATTCGGTCTCAAGAACGGCCGTGTGGCTACATACCAGCAGGCCATGACATACATATTTCATGATTTAATCCATAAAATCGTGGAATCCTATGTAGATGACTTGTTGGCTAAGGCCAAGAAGCGTTGTGACCATCCTGAAGTACTCCGCATCATCCTTTCATGCCTAATAGAATATGGAGTTACCCTAAACCCAGAGAAATGCGTCTTCGGTGTAACAGGAGGAAAGCTCCTAGGTTACATCATATCGTCACGAGGGATCGATGTTGATCCAGCCAAAATTCGGGCTGTCCCTCGAAATGGTCCCACCCTCGAATGAATCTGGAATCAGATCATTTCTCAGAAAGTTGGGTGCAATCCGGAGATTTATCCCGGATCTAAACTTCGCCGTTCATCCAATCAACAATTTACTCAAGAAGGACTATAGCATTGATTGGACTGAAGATTGCAATGAACCTTTTAATGCAGTCAAGCGTTTCTTGTTGTCACCGCCTACGCTAATGCCACCAAAGCTAGATCGCCCTTTAATTTTGTACTCACGGGCTACCAATGTCTCGCTGGCCTGTATGTTGGCCCAAGAAGACGATGACAAGAGGGAACGTGCTATTTACTTCATTAGCCGAACATTGCTCGACTATGAAATGCGCTATACACAAGCAGAGCGAGAATGTCTTGCCATAGTCTTTGCTACTAAACGCCTAAGACACTAGATGCTAAATCAAGAGACAAGGGTCATAGTAAAGACGGACCATTTGCAGACTTTTCTCACACAAGGGTCCTTGTCCAAAAAAGCTGGACGTTTTATAACCTTAATGGGAGAATTCAAATTAACTTTTGTAAACCAAAAGTCAGTGAAAGGGCAAATCATCGCAGATTGGTTTAGCTAATAACCCGCTAGACGGAGGCAACTTAGTAGACTTAGACTTTCCAGATGAATGCATATACTACGTTGAAACCCGACCTGCTATATCTGAGTGCCCTTGGTACGCTGATATCATTAGTTATATCATGGACCACAGGGTACCCAGAAGGAGCTTCACCTCAACAAAGAAGGCGGGTTACGCATTATCGTAGCTAAATACGTCATTATAGAGCAGGTGCTTTATCGGAAAGCATTCGATGGAATGCTCTTAAGGTGTGTTGACACAGAAGAGTCCAAGAGGATTCTCCATGAATCCCATAGCGGTATATGTGGAGGCCACTTCGGTGGCCATGCCACTGCTCGAAAAATACATCGAATGGGCTATTTCTGGCCCACTCTAGAACATGACACAATAGAGTTTGTACGCAGGTGTCATAAATGTCAGGAGTTCTCTCATGAGATCCACATGCCGGCACAAGCTTTGCAACCGATCGCTACTCCATGGCCCTTTTCTACATGGGGCCTGGACTTGATAGGGAAATTCTCTCCTTCGTCCACAGACGGCCACAATTTTATAATCACGGCCACTGAATATTTCACTAAATGGGTAGAGGCTATGCCTCTTACAACTGTACCTGGTTCCGTAATCGCTAAGTTCATTTTGAACCAAATCATTTGCAGGTATGGTATCCCACAAATCATTATCTCAGATAATGGAACTTCTTTCAAAAACGAAGAAGTTCGTGAGCTATGTAATAAGTTCAAAATAAGCCATCATACGGCTTCCTTATATTATCCCCAAGCCAATGGGCAGGCTGAAGCAACAAACAAAACGTTGAAAGCCATTCTCCTTAAAACAGTAAAAGAAAACAAACGGGATTGGCATCTAAAGTTATATCCGGCCTTGTGGGCCCCACCGAACCTCGATAAAAATGCCAACAGGAGCAACTCCTTTCTCATTGGTATTTGGGTCAGAAGCAGTTCTCCCACTCGAAGTTGAAATCCCCAGTCTCCGCATTTCGCTACAAGGGATTCTGGATGAGGACACTTACAGAGAAGCACGTCTTTCTCAATTAGAAAGTCTGGATGAAACTAGGTTAAATGCTAAACAACGACATAGAGTCTATGCCGACCGGATGTGCCGGCAGTATAACAAAAAAGTCTATGAACGTGACATATACGAAGGTGACCTAGTTCTGAGGTTAGACAGCCGGATCGACAAGAAGACCGGCGAAGGAAGGAAATTCCGGCCCAAATGGTTGGGCCCGTACCGAGTCATGAAAGGACTATGGAAATGGTGCATACCTCTTATGCACGCTAGAAGGCAAGGAATTTGGCGAAACAGTCAATTCCCTCCACCTCAAACATTTCTACGCATAAGTAGCAAGCGCTGCCTATATAACTATCTACATCACATTTTCATATAAATTAGGATCATTTTGTCCACTTGTTCTTACACAAATTGTGATCAAGGAATCTATTCTCAAAGTAATTCATTACAAACTCATGATGTTGTTGGCACAAAAGCTTGCTAATCATATCTCTCCATTTTCACGATATCATCAATCACTTCGGAATCTTTTATCTAATAAAATCAGACATGATGAAGTCCTAACGGTAATCATACCAAGATCTGCAAGTTTGTTCTCACTTTGATTTCTTCTTAGGATAGGTGTCTTGCCTATGGTCTGTTCTAGAAGCTTCATGGTGTCACATCTATCCCACATACATATCTCTTTGGAAATAAGCATATACTGACATTTTACTCAAATAGACAAGTCAAGAAGTGATTAAACAGAAAATTTTATTTTTACACATTTCCTTGCCCCACCAACCTTCGATGATGAGCTTTCGTCTCTTACTAGTGACGTAGGGTTGGGAAAGGATGGAAATGCCCTTACTCGCCTATGCCTTGCCCACGGTGATAAACCCATGTTTCTTACAGGTAGCATGGGGCAAAGTGTAGGGGGTCCTCTAAACAAAGTAACAGTTAAAAGGTCATAAACAATCAATTCAAACTTTGAGTCAATAATGAATGAATCAGATATTCAAAAATTCCAAAAAGAGTTAAAAATCCTAAAAACCCAGATTTTGTCTACTATGTGGCCATCTACGGGTCTAAGTCTGGATAAACCGCAAAGCAAGTTGCATCCAAAACTATGAAGTCATTCAGGTGGAATAAAGCTTGTAGTTTTCATTTGGTTCCACCAAAGCTTCGTCTGTCTTTCACCACTATCACTGCACCATATTCCATAACTTGCACCCTTCTTGGCCCTTGGTGATGAGCCCTCGCATCTTACTAGTTGCGTGGAGTTAGGAGTGGGGCAAGTTAATTTATTCATCATACTGATTATTTTCATCACTTTGCCAAAAACAAATTATGAGGTATCCAAATTGCTCACAGAAACTAAGATTTAAGATCACAATATATCTACAATATCATGCATCAGCATCATGAAACACAAAAAGAAAGCAAACATTTGCATCATTTGTTTTCCATCGCATACATTCTAGAAAGCATATAATACATATATCATGGTATACACGAAGCAGTTGCAAATAAAAGAGGGTAGAATACAAATGACAAAGTTTTGATCCAAAACCGACGCATATATATAAATAATCAAAGTTTATATACAATGCCATCATGCACTAGGAATGGTCAAAATGCTCAAAGAGCCCGTAATACACAAAAGAATCTAAATACAAATACAGAAAGCCAAGTAGCCTCTCAACCCCTGCGCGATCCCGCTGAAGGTGCGCGCCCTCGCCTAGGACTCCGGCTACGCTGGCGCTCTGAATGGACTGAGGGCTCGGGGTCCCTAGGGGCAGTCGTAGTCTCGCCATGAGAGCGGCTCCTCATAAGACGCTCGGCTGTCCTATAGCCTGCCAACTCTGTACGGAGAGTTGACACCATCTTGGCCACATGCCAAACGGGAGTGAAAACGTCAGTATGCCTGCCGGCTGCTGAGGGCTCCCCGGCATCCACAGATAGCTCCGCACGGGTCTTATCCATAGGGATCATCAGAGAATCTTACGCAAACCCTACGGATTAGATCCCGCCACTCATCAACAGTCTCTGCAAAGCAAAGAAAGAAAAACGAATTAGGAACTAAGCAAGAGGTTAGAGTGTACACAATACAAATATAAGGAGAGTTAACATTCAAAAACATAATCCTAAAACAAACAAGCATTGAAAGGAGGAGAGGATAACTTACTCGGATCGCCAGGCCTCCAAGATGGGTCGCCAGGGCCAGCTCACCTGCTACTGATGCCACTGTTGACTGAGGGACTGCTCCTATGGTAGGGGCAACATGGCACCCCCGCAACGGACTCATCGTCTCCACCATGGCCTCGGGGATAGTGGCTCCTCAGAAGCCATGGTCTCTCTCTCTGCACTCTCCCTCCTCCCTCTCTGCCCGCAGAATGTCTTGAGTATCATGCCACTCGGGATCGCTCTCGTCCGTCTGCTCCTCTGACCCTCCCTCTGTGTACTCCTCAGAATCGGAGTCAATATCTATGGGGTCGTCACTGCTATGAGTAGGACCTGCAGCAATCTGAAGTAATGGTGCCTGAGGCGCACCAGCTCTCCCTCTGGCCCGAACTATCCCCCTGGCTGTAATAGGAATGCCAGGGGTAACCGCTGTCCAACCACGGCCCTCTAGGCCCCCCTTTAGCCTCTCGGACTGATCTAAAAATAAGTGCTACTGGAGGAAGCATAGCCGCGTATGGGAGGCCAAACTGTTGAGGAACCCTGCTGAAGGGATGTACCTCTACCCATCCCACACGATCAATAAGCTGCCCTGTGATGGAGCAGGAGACCAATGTCGTGGTCTCCTCTCCCCATATACCGGCCATAAGCTAGTACGGTGTAGCCTCCATGTCTACCGTGGTAAGGGTGGCTACTGGCTGGTGAGGTGCTCTGAGCACTGACATACCTGACCATCGGGCTGCCCTCACCGCCCCGGGATCTGCCACCTCCACGCCTCTGCCATACGGAATGAAGCGCTCATACACCCAACTCATGACTAGAGTGGGGTGGCTCAAGGACTGTCCCTGCAATCGGACCACCCTGTATAAGTCATGGTAGGTGGTCCCCAAAATGTCCGCACCCCAGGCGTATTTCCGGCCATGTCCTCTATCTATGCAATGATGGGGCCCCAACAATATAATAAAGTGTCCCCTCCCTTGTCCTCCGATGAGTCTCGAGGCAAGGATCCCCATAATAGCCTGTCGAAAGATAGGGGATGGGCAAAGAAGGAATGGATCTGACTCACACTCCCTTCTTCAGCCCTGTAGAAATGGCTGCATCCCCCATATAACCAGCCCACTGAGCTATCTGTGCCCTGGAACCAGCTGTCTCCAGTTTAAGTCTCCTCCCGATGATTAGGACCCCCAGGATGTGGTAAACATCCTCCAAAGTGATGGTCCACTCACCACGGACCCCTGGAAGTCGGAAGGTGTTCCGATCTGTGTCCCAATATGAAAATAGGTCACAAAGAATGTGACTGGATGGAGCAACGTGGGGCACACGCGATATACGCAATATGCCGGCCCTCTGCAATGTGTCCTCCTCATCTGCTGAGAGGGCATCCAATACCCCGGGCAGCCAGTCACACTCTCTCTCCCGGTTCCATCTAATGTACTCCTCTTTTGCCTGCATACACCCAAAAACACACAAGGAAGAGTGAGTTAGTATCTAAACAATATCAAGAGAAGTATAAAAACGCGTACAAATGCTAAAAATACAAGTACAAGCTTTCAAAATAGGTTCTTTTGCATTCTGTTCAGAACCGCCGCCCTGAGCAGGGGGGGCGGTTTTGTAACCGCCGCCTTAAAGACGGCGGTCTCGTGACCGCCGCCCTGTACAGGGCAGCGGTCGTGTAACCGCCGCCCTGTCTAGGGCGGCGGTCGCGGTCCGAAAACCCGCGCGGGTTTTTGGGCTTAAAAAGCCCAAAAAGTGCAAAAAATGACTATTTTAATCAAAAATGGGGCCTACCCAGTAGGCGCCCCCCCTAGATGGACCCTTTAAACCAAACATTTTCAAAAATAACCCCCCCATTGCAAAGAATTTAACATTTCAAATTAGAAGGGGGAAAAACACAAAATTAAAGAAAACCAACCTGTGATCTCGCGGGGTGGCGTTCCGCACGTGGAGGCATGATCTCTATCTCACTGCAGACGTTTTGACTCTACTCGCGTGAGAAACCGTTACCGTGGGCCCCAGAGCTCAAAATCTACCAAATCGACTCGCGCAAATGAATAGTAAAATGGGCCCACTTTCATATATATATTGTTCTATTTCGTTTTAAAATGACTTTTTCGCAGGTTCGGAGCGTTGACGGAGGTAAGTTTCTATCTTCGCACTAATGGTACGTCCTCTTCCCCTATTGTTTTAGCGTTTATTTTCCAAATTATGGTATCTATCTGCGCTTGAGTTCTCTTTTCATTTTGCAGGTGGCGGGAATTTTGGATGGCGTCATTTCGACACACGGACGCGTAAGGTATAACTTCTAACTTCCCATTTCGGGACGGCCATACTCGGACCCACCGTTTTACGCCTCTTCATGGCTAAAACGCTTCTCCGAGGGGGCAATATGTACGTACCCAAAATTGTAAGGTACTGTACTGCGGAACGATGTAATAAGTGCCCCAATGATGATACAGGTCTCTTCGCAAGGTGTTCGGGATCCAAAGAAGCTTTACAGATATGCGTTAACATCCCGCATGCCCCGCTTAGCCCCCGCGTGCTTTATTTTCCTTTTTTTTCCCTCTTTTCTTGGCTTTTTGGTCTTCAGTGACGAAACCGCCGCCCTGAAGGGCGGCGGTCTCGTGACCGCCTCCCTGAACAGGGCGGCGGTCCTGTAACTGCCGCCCTGAGCAGGGCGGCGGTCCTGTGCGCGTTTTCCAGAATGCTCTTTTGACGCGACCCGCGTGAAATATCACGACTCACCAGCTTTTCTTGCCGACTTAAGCATGCATTAATGTTTTTGGTCCCCTGGAATAGTGTTTTTCTTTTGTTTAATGTTTAGGAGTTCAGTTTGGATTTGATTTTTGGATGTTTGGATTCCTATAAATGCATGGTTTGTGCACATGCAAATGACTCTGAATTGGCCTCTGAATTTTGCTCCAAAGTTTGCTTTTGAATTTCTTGTTACAGCAGATTTAGTTTTCCTTTGCTTAGGATTCTTAGTTTTCTCATTGAGTGCTTTGGTTAATATTGTGTTGCAGCTGGTAAGCCACATATCCAACTTGTGCAAGTGCAAACATTATTTGGGCCACCATTTTCACTCCAACTTTCATGTTTTCAGTGCTGTGTCCCTTTAGTTTGCTTAGGATTGGTAGCATAGTTTGCTGCAGGTTTGTTTTAAGCTTTGTGTTGCTGTTGGTAAGCCACAGATCCAACTTGTGCAAACAGTATTATTGTTTTGGAGTAGAATAGTCTAGGCAGCCATTAAAGTTGCAGGTTTTGCTCTTCACACAGACTAACTTCAGGTTCTGGACGCTTTTGTTGCATGATTCGTAGTAGACCCCGCTAGGAATTGCATAGGCCAAGCTCTGTACGCTTGCGCTATCCCTCTCCTATCCGCATTCTATTCTGTCTGCATTCTGAAGGCTGTCCATTGATCCAAATATCTATTCTTGTTGATGCAAGCATTCCACACTTTTCTGGATTCACGTGAGAAAAAAGAACGAAGAGATCATACTGAGGGGACAAGAACACACACACAGTCGGATTCGCCACTGTTCTGCGAAATCCAGGTTCCATCTTTCAAAGTTTTAGTTAGAACTTATCAAATAAAGTAGTTAATCGCTTTATTATAGTTATTTCCATTCTCGATATTTGCCAGGGAAGTTGTGGGGATTGATAGTTTCTGAGAAACTATGATTCATTCCTCACTTCTGAGGTAGGATCAAGAATCTTGCAGATAGATTAGTTATTTCGTTGTTTAGAATAGATATACAAAAATTGCACAGACAAATAGCTACAATCGGCTATTTTGTTTGTTTTACGTTATTAGTTTAGTTGTCAATTCTAAATATTTTAAATAGCTGCTTTCTTATAAATTGCCAAAAAATACAAAAAGAAATTATATATGCTAGGAGTGCACTTAGATTTTACTTTATTATAGTTTGTTTCATTACTGCTTTTGCATGACAATTACGGGACCTAGGGAGCCCAGGGAATACATTTTCGAGCCAATTGTGCCCCAACCCAATATCGTAGTAGCGGTAACTGACATTGACCAAAACCTTAGGATACAAGTCTTCCAAACAACAACAAACTTCCAACAGATCAGGTCACATTTGAGAGGGTTAAACGTAGAAGACGACCAAGCACACACATTCTGGTCAAATCAGCCAAACTACAGGTTATCCTAGAAAACGTCTGCATGACTGTAGAGGGATTTGAAAGAGAACAAATATTCAGGTGTGATCCTTTAGTTCCACAGCCACACGCTGGAGACACCCTCATAGATATAGATACCAGTTTAAGAATTCAAGTTGCTAGAACACCTGTGAGGTATTCTGAGAAAATCACACAATTACTGATTCTAAACGTAGAGGCTGAAAAAGCTTATGACTACTGGATACTAGGGATTAGAACTTGATCTCACGTATGACCATAACAGGACCGCAACAACCAAGAGTCTACGGTTGTGATCAACAAATCCCACAGCCTAACGAATCCACAAGTCAGTTAGATATAGACACTGGCCTACGCACATTAGTATTTCAGTCTACTCCGATTCCACCTATCATCATTCAACAGTTGTCCCTACTAGACACAACAGCTAACAAAGCTAGAGAATTTTGGAATAGGCCAGAGAATCGTCCATAGAGTTGACTATATTCACCATATGACCCTATCAGGAGAAATACACGAAACCATCCCGGGTCATTTTCCACGCATCCCACAACCCATAGATCGAATCACGCCAGAGCTCGATATTGATTGGAGCCTTCGAGCAGTCATCCTCGCTGATCGATCTATCACACCAATCCAAGTTAGAAGGGCCTTCTTTGCCTTAGATTCACAAATACCATTAGTGCGTGTCGAAGACATTAGACTCCCTAACTAGTTTGTCTGCATATTCTACCCCCACCGGCTGTCTCGGCACGACCTCGGGAGGTCGGGTACGTGGAAGAGTCACTTGTTGATTCTCACACTCGCCTGTTGCTTTTCTGACGTACAGTTCCCTTATTGAAAGCAGGGGCAAAACCTATTTACAAATACATGATCTTTCATTCAATGGTGGTTTCTTGATATCTTGAAATGTGTTTTATGCCTGGAAAGTTATCAATAAATGAGGATAGAAGACTTGAAGAGAGGAGGGAGGAAGAAGAAGACAATACTTTCAGGGAAAAGAGATGGCAGAGAAAACCCTTATATGTATTGAGCAAATGAGATATAGAGTAGAACCATTCACGTTTATAACGGGCACAATCTGTGGACTCAAAGTTCTTGAGATTGTATAAACTAGAACACAAAGTTTCTAAGCATGCAAGGATTAAATGATTCATAGATCAAAGCAAGAAGGGGAAAACCCTTGTATTGATTTCTTCATATTCAAAATTACAATTGCAGAATATTAAAATTCCAACCCCGTATAATGGCTTTGAAAGCCCATGAGATACCTCACAAGAGATGGTTAAAACTTCCTCGAGCAAGTAAGAAATTGTTACAACTTTCTCGAGAAATAAATAAACATTTACAAATCATTCCAATCATTCATGCCTTTTCAAATTCTTGATTCGCAAAGAAACGTTAATGGTGGAAAAATAATATTTTCAAATATACGGTCATTACATTATTTTTCTAGTTTAAATATAGGCCATTTGATTTTCTTTTACAACTTTAAATTTGGGCCGCCCACGTGGAAGAAATGTATTGGAGTGGGCGCGGGGGGAAAAATTTACGCTTTATAAATTTTACAGCGAAAAGGAATTTTGGAACATTTTTGCCCACTCGTCCACTTTGACTTTTCAACGGTCAGACAGGTGGCATTATCTTCTTGGTGATGGGGTCAAAGGTCACTTTTTAATTTTAACTCTTTTTGATAAAAAAAGCTTAAAACTTCAAATTTCTCCGCTGAACCGCATCCCCGCTTTGACTTTTCAATGCGGCTATGTGGTACCATCTGATTGGTGGTGGGCCTTTGGCATTCTTTTTTATCTCTCTTTTTGGTCTCGCGGGCCTACCATCACCAACTGCACCCTTTTCCAAAAGGTGTCAAGTGCTAAATAACTCTCGTAGCCCCACGAGCCCGCGTTGGGCAAATAATACCACTTCAGGTCCGTTGGGCCATAACTTGAAAAATATGAAGAGTTATGATGACTTCTTTACCTTTTCATAAATGGGAAGAAATTTCCCATTTGATGAAAAAAATTTCTAGGAGACCACCAGCCCTTGGAAAGAACCATATTTCATAATTTTTGTTTTCAATATTTTTAGATGCACCAACTCAAAATTTTAAGTCTAGAATTGGAAAATTAGGGGAATTTTGAGGGTGGCAACAATTGGCTCTTTTTGGGGATGACTTGGCTTGAAAAAAAGACACAAGGAGAGATCAAGAACTATAGATACTCTGGGAAAGAGGACTAGTTCCTTATCCATTGGGAAAAGGATTCAAAACAAAAACTAATACAAGGAAAAACACACAAGATGGGAAAAGAAACAAAACAAACTAAAAGGGAAGACCTAAAAAAAGCACACCACACAGAAAAGAATAAAAAAGTGAAACAAGCCAAAACCAAACTCAATGTACAAAAGGACTTCCTAGCCACCTAGAACTTGAACAACTTTAGGTATTTCCCACTATAGGAAGTGGGAGATGATATCCATCCATGTAATCCAGATAAAAAGAGTTCTCTCTAGCAAAATGTCTGATTCTAAAAGGACCAAGCCAAAGAGAATCAAAATTACCATGGCTTCCTTGTGGTTCATGTCTTTTGTCCCAAAGTAGCACAATGTCTTCTACTTGGAAAACTCTGGGTTTGGATTTCTCGTCAAAAAAATCCTTCACTTTCAACAGATGAGATGCTATCTTATCAACCACTTGCAATATTTCCTCATCAAGCTTCTGAAGGTACAAAATCCTCTTGTCCAAAGAGCTACTGAAACTTGAATCTTCAATGGTTTTCATCAGATGCGAGGCTATAAATTCCACCGTGACTGGTAGTTGAGCTTCCACACCATAAACAATTTGGAAAGGAGACATTCCAATTGCTCTCTTGGGTGTAATTCTATCAGCCCAAAGTGCATCATATAGCTTCTTATGCCAATTCCTCTAAGAATCATTTACAAGCTTTCTAACTATGTTCACCAAGTTCTTGTTTGTTGATTCTTCTTGTCCATTTCCTTGGGGGTAGTAATCTGAAGAATGAGCAAGGGATATGCCATACCCATAGAAGAATTCCATCATCTCAGCAGAAGAAAAGTTGGAAGCATTGTCAGTCACAATTTTGTTTTGGGTCCCAAACCTGATCAATATGTTCTCCTTAATGAAGTTCCAAACTACCTCGGAAGTAGTGCTCTTGACTAGGATGGCTTCCACCCACTTGGTGAAGTTATCTATGGTAGTCAAAACATAGGTATTCCAAGCAATGGAAGATGGATTGAGTGCTCCAATAAATTTTAAACCCCATTGTTAAAATGGCTCTTCAATCACTACAGGCTTGAGAGGCAAAGCAGCCAACTTAGGTCTTCCAAAAAACATTTGGCATGCTTCACATTTACCAACCCATTTTGATACATCTTTGAATAGAGTGGGCCAATAATAACCATCACGAAGTATTTTATGAGTTATTACAGTAGAGGAGAAATGACCTCCACAAGCCTGGTCATGAAAGGAAGAGAACAACCTCTTTTGTTGTTAATTGTCTACACACTTCAAAAACCTTCCATCTATGCCTCATTTGAACAAAGCATTCTCTCATAACACTTATTATGCAGACCTCAGTTTGATGGTTCTCTTCTCTTTGGCACTAAAGTGATATGGATACTCTCTATAGGCCAGAAAGTGAGCAATGTTAGCATACCATACATCTATTGAGCTGAGGAACAAAACAACAGGGACATCAACTCCATCTTTAGACAACTCCTTGGCAGCTCCCTTAGGAATTATTTCACATAGGCCCTTACCCCAAACTAGATTTGTTGGCCTGATGTCAAGAACATAATCTTGCACCTTTGCTACCCAATCACCTCTCTTGGTTCCAAATTCTTGCTAAGTAATAATGGATTTGATTTTTGTATCAGGCACTAGCACCACATAATGAGAATTAAGGATGTAAAACCTAAACTGCTTGACAAATTTGACAACTACAAAAGCATGTTTATCCATCATGGTGTACTTCATCTAATGAGTTTTCAAGACAGAACTCGTGAATGCAATTGGGAGCTCATGATCTTCATCATTCTTCTGGGCTAACACAACATCTAGGGTATTTTCAGTGGCATAACAATAGATAATGAAATATTTGCTAAAGTCAGGGCACATCAAGATTGGAGTCTTTTCAATAACCTGTTTAATGTCCTCAAATGATTTCTTCCCTTTAGAGGATTAACCAAAAATTTCTTCCCTTGCATCATGTGAGCAATGCTCATAGTAAGTTCTACAAAATTTGGGATGAATCTTCTTAGGAACTTGATCTTACCAAAGAAATAATGGACACCTTTCATACTTGATGGAAGAGGAATTTTTTGCACAGCCTGAACTCTCTCCAGATCAATCTTGATCACTTCCTTTGAAATAATTTGTCCCAACAAATTTCCTTTTATGACACAAAACACAGACTTCTTAGGGTTTAAAGAAATTCCATGTTCTCTACACTTCTGTAATATTGCTTCAAGGTGTTGTAAGTGATTTGTTCTTGCTTTAGAAAACATTGTCAAGTCATCTAAATACACAACAATGCATTTCCCTTTCAAACTACCAAAAGCCAAGTCCATGGCCCTCTGGAAAGTAGCACCAGCATTGATGAGACCAAATGGCATCCTCTTGTATGCAAAGGTTCCCCAAGGAGTAGTAAAGGTAGTCTTATGTTAATCTGTAGTATTCACCTCTACTTGATTGTACCCCGAGAATCCATCTAACATAGATAGCATCTCCGAGACTGTGAAAACTTGCAATACTTGGTCCATTATTGGGAGAGGGTAGTTTTCCTTCAAAGAACCCTGATTTAGATTTCTGAAGTCCACACAGATCTGGATCTCACCATTCTTCTTCCTAACAGGAACTATATTAGAAATCCATGTTGAATGGTGGATGGGGAAGATGATCTTAGCCTTTAAAATATTTTGTATTTCTTGAAAAATTGTATGAACTGTCTTTGGATTATATTGTCTTTGCTTCTATTTCAAGGGTTTGATCCCAGGCTTAAGAGGAATGAAATGTTGCATTTGTTTAGGTTGAAAAGCCTTAAGATCATCATAAGAGTAAGCCAGAACATCAACATATCTCTTTAACAAATTCACCACCTTATTTATCTCTTCCTGAGTGTAGCATTTTCCAATGTTGACCATTTTGGGATCATCAAGACTCCCAATATTCACTTTCTTCGTCTCAACAGATTGTCAGGCTTCTTGGGAAACTTTAGACTTCATATACCTATCATGTTGATCAAAAGGATCCTTCAAACTCACCAGCCCTTTAGGGATTTTGTTTCCTTTCAGTTTGATGCATCCATATTGATCCATATCTTTTTTTACACCCTCTTCATTTGATGATACACACTCTCTAGGTAGATTGCCACTTCCTTCAAAGTACAAGTGATCAAAGCTGTGTCTGAGCTCCAAGAAAGAAATAAAATGTTGGTCATCATTGAAAACTTGCCAATTATTTGTATTATCAAACACACTGGGTCTATGGATCAACTAAATGGTGAATTTCTCCTGAGGGAAATTAGGATGAGGAATCAACAAGGACCCCAAAACAGCTAGAGAGTCAACCCTAGTGTTCCTTTCCCTTGGCACAACTTCAATGGAAAAATCATCAAGAAATTTAATGGAATCCCAGACCAGATTCCTATAATGCATTAACCTTATATTATTTACCTGATAAAGGTCTCTAACTTTTTTTTACAATTAGCTCTACATCTCCATGAGAAATAAGGTTCTTCACTCCCATTTCCTTCGCCATGATCAACCCAAGAATGAGGGCCTCATACTCAGCAATATTGTTAGTATTTTCAAACTGAAACTTGAAAGAGAAAGGATGAACCTTACCCCAAGGAGAAATGAGAACTACACCAGCTCCGAAACTAGCTGAAGAGCAACTTCCATAAAAAATCCAAAGTCCACACACCATTAGGATCAAACAACACTCCCTTTGACAGATTTGTCTCCTCTTGTGACATGATCATGTAGTTCCCATGCACAATGTCTTCATACAATATTTACACTTTAGGATCATCTGTCTTTTACACAATATACTTTTTTTGTTTCTCAAGCAGTAGCTTCTTCATCTTCCCATTAATAGGGATCAAGGCATGTGACCAATCCATTTGGATCTCACCTCCAACATCTTTACTAATGTTCCTACTTAGCAACATGCCATAGGAAGGATGGATATTAGCAACCAAGATGGTAGCCAAGACCTTCTTCTCTGGTAAAGCAGGGAAAGCAATTTGTGCATCCTTGATACTCCCAACCAAAGGAACTTCTCTACTATATGGAATAACAAGAGCCAAAAGTGCGGGTTAGGGTTAGACCCAAAGCATGAGCCACTTTTACAGGCATTACATTATCAGATGCATCAAAATAAATGGCACAATTTCTAAGCTTTTGGCTAGCTATGAGGAGAGTCACATATAAGGGTTTGATATTCTCATTGGGTGAAGTGACTATAACCACAAGGCTAGGTTGAGGTGGAGCAGAAGGAGTGGGAAAATTTTCTTTAGAAGAATGGGCTAGGGTTTTAGATTTAGAATTTACAAAGCTAAAAATTTTGGCAAAGGCTTTAGGATGAGTTTGATAGAACTCTACCTCAGAAATCTAAATCTTGGACTTTTTAAGATGGTCTATAATGTCAAAAGATCCAGATGTGGATGGGGAATCACTACTAGGAGTAGGAGGAGATTTTGATCTATCAGCTTTATCATTTGTTGGATAAGAATTTCTAGAAGCAGAAGTAGAGGGATAAGGAATAGCATAGATTACCTTTTGGGTGGAAGTAGTAGGAATAGGATCTCCTCTTCTTTCAATCACCGAGGTGGTGATGGGGTACTCCCTAGATCTTTTTGTAGGTTGCACCACTTTTTCCTTTTTGTTGGTCTACTCCCGGGTCATAATAGCATATGACTCACTGTTCATCTTAGCCACTACATCATCATAGTCATCTTCATCATCCGCAGCTTCAATGGTGAGGAAATGAACTCGAGAACCACCAGGATCCTCTAGTTATTTATCATATTCCCCTTCTTGTTAATCATAGATCCCATTTTCTTCTTCATCATCAGGCTCAAGAACCTCACTAGTAGCATTGACAAGCACCTTGAGGGGTGGACCTTCAATGGCCAACCTGGTTTGAGAAGAGGGAAAGTGTTTCCTAGGCTGAAAGTTCTTCCTTGGAACATCTTAATATGGAGCATTCTAAGCCAATTGTTTCTTGAAGGAAATGAGGTCATTATCCTACTTTTACACCAACTGATCTGCATTATCTCCAGGAGAAGAGGAAGAAGAAGATGCTTTGGATTTGAAAGACTCCCTTTTCAGCTTGCCAAACGTGATCAAGTCATCTTCCACACTGATAGCCAATCTCTAATTAGCATCCAAAGTTACAAGATTTTCTCTCCTCAGGGCACAACTTACTTTTGACAATTGAGCATTCAAGAAGAAACACTTCTGAATCTGATCAACAGGCCTAGTATTTAGTGGAATCTTGTTAATCAACTTGTTGAACTTGGCCATAAATTGTCTCATAAGCTCATGTGGCTCCTTGTTGATTTGAGAAATCTGAGATAACAAAGCATGCACATCTTCAGCAGTTTTGAAACGTTGCTCAAATTTAGTCCTTGTAGTAGTCCAATTGGTGATGGTCCTAGCAGGAAGATGGTAAAACCAATCTACAACATTGTCTTGCAGGGTCTCCACAAACATCCTAAAAGATACATCCTCATGTTAAACTCCAAGGACCCCACATGCAATAATGAAGGCTACAATGTGTTCATCAGGGTGCACTTTTCCATCACCTCTAAATTTGGGAAAATTCTTCTTGTTACCCCTAGGTTACTCATGCAATGGTTGAGGAAGAGACAGAGGCCCTAATATTTGTCCCTAAGGTAGAAGTGCTTCCATCCTTGGAAAGATTTCTTGAAGTGTAGCTGAGACACCAGCAAGAATTAGGGCTCGGAGATTAGGGATAAGTTGTGTTTGAGGAATGCTACTCCCAGAAGCTCTTTCTTCAACAACAGGTGTGCTTGTGAAATGAGATCTTCTATTTCTTCTTTTTGGATGAAGTTGAAAACCTTGTTGATACAAGAGTTGAAATTTGGGATATTCAATTCCAAGAGCCCTTCTACCATGAGTGTATCTTAGAGTCACCAGATCAAAGAAATGATCAAATTAGTTGTTCATTCTAGAAAGGAAATTTTTTAAACAAATCCCGAGCGGAGTCGCCAAAAACTATTGGGTTTCATATTTGCACTTGGAATGAAGCCATAGTCAGGGGACAAGCAAGTCCCTCCTCTTTAATGGGAGAGGTTCCCTTATTGAAAGCAAGGGAAAAACCTATGTATAAATACATCATATTTCATTCAATGGTGGTTTCCCGATATCTTGAAATGTGTTTTATGGCTGGAAATTTATCAATACATGAGGATAAAATACTTAAAGAGAGGAGGGAGGTAGAAGAAGACAATACTTTCAGGGAAAATGGATGGTAGAGAAAACCCTTATATGTATTGAGCAAATGAGATATAGAGTAGAACCATTCACTTTTATAATGGTCACAATCCGCAGACTCAAAGTTCTTGAGATTCTATAAACTAGAACAAAAATTTTCTAAGCATGCAAGGATTAAATGATTCATAGATTAGAGCAAGAAGAAAAGAGAAAACAAAGGAAAAAGGGGAAAACCCTTGTATTGATTTCTTCATATTGGAAATTACAGTTCTAGAATATCAAAATTCCAACCCGATACAATGGCTTTGAAAGCCCATGAAATAGCTCACAAGAGACGGTTACAACTTCCTCGAGTAAGAAAGAAATGGTTACAAATCATTCCAATCATTTGCACCCTTTTGAATGCTTGATTTGCAAAGAAACATTAATGGCCGGAAAACTAGATTTTCAAATATATAGTTGTTACAATATTTTTCCAATTTAAATATGGGCCATTCGATTTTCTTTTGCAACTTTAAATTTGGGCTGCCCACGTAGAAGAAATTGATTGGAGCGGGCACCTAGGGGAAAACTTTATGCTTTATAAATTTTACAGTGAAAAGGCATTTTGGAACATTTTGGCCTGCTCACCCACTTTGACTTTTCAACAATTAGAGACGTGGAGTTATCGTATTGGTGACATGGTTGTAGATCACTTTTTACTTTAAAATTTTTTTGACAAAAAAATATTAAAACTTCAAAAAAAATTTGATAAAAAAATATTAAAACTTCAAAATTCTCCACCGACCCACATCCCTGCTTTGACTTTTCAATTCGGCTACATGGAAACATCTAATTGGTGGTGGGCCTTAGGAATTATTTTTTATCTCTCTGCACGGGCTCACGGGCTTGCCATTGCCAATTGCACCCTTTTTGAAAAGGTGTCAAGTGCCAAAAAATCCCATAGCCACACCAACCTGAATTGGGCAAATAATACCACCTCAGGTCTGCTAGGCCATAACTTGAAAAATATGAAGAGTTAAGAGGACTTCTTTACCTTTTTGGAAATTGGAAGAAATTTCCCATATGATTAAAAAGTTTTCCAAGAGACCACAAGCCCTTGGAAAAAACCATATTTCAAAATTTTTGTTTTCAATATTTTTAGAGGCACCAACTCAAAATTTTAAGTCTAGACATGAAAAATGAGGGGAATTTTGAGGGTGACTACAACGAAAAAAGTAGAATTACATGAAAAACCATACTACGAACAATTGTCCATTGCTAAAAACCCAAACTCCATGCAACATACAAAATCTAATGCAATACAAGAAATTAAAATATGCCTAACTCCTTACAACATACATAATACAATGCAATACAAGAAAGTAAACAAGCTAACCTAATAGAGAAACATAATGCATTGTTTTTGTTATCAAGATTTAACTCTGACCTTTGCACATTAATGAAAAGGGTTAAAATACGGTGCCCCAAGTAAGGATACATGCAAGGGGAATAATGAAGGACACTTGGGTCCTACGAAAATCAATCGTGCACTATGAAACAATACCAAACAACTCATTGTGCCTTAGAGTATAGACATAGTAAAAAAATGGAATTCTTGATGGAGGTATATCAAGACGATCCATGAGTTGCATACAAGAATAGGCAAGAACCAAAGAGTGATGTTTTGTAGGATGATTTTTATTAGTTTTGGTTTTTTTAGAAACATATTTGAATTTTTTTTATTTTTAAAGTTTTCTAAAACTATGTATAGGAAACCAAGAAACATGGATGCCCCCAATGATAGATGATATTTACAAGGGGATAATCCCACACGTGTGAGAAATTGAATATGTGACATGCCCCATTAATTAGTTGGGATTATTCAAAGACAAAATCTTCACATGTAGAAGGGGGATCAAGGCTAATATAAAATATGTTCAATCATAAAGGAGCAAGGATGCCCCTAGCATAAGCTGGACAAGAAACACATGAGATAAAGGAGGTGGGTGATTTATTTATTAAAGGGGGAAAAAGGTGTCCACAAACATAGAAAAAAGGCCATCCTATACACATGGATGTTCTAAATGATTTCTAAATAACATAGGATTCTACGAAAAGATTTAGAAGGCGTTCAGTGGAAAAGTGAGTAGACCAAGGTACAAATATTGAGACAATACATGTACTAAAGCAAGAGTTTGAACAAGGTCCATAAAGAAAAAATTGGTAACATACTTATCCTATGTACTCATCGAGATCCCATGTGATCAAGTGGAAATGAATTACCTCTTAATGGAAAGAGTTGATAGACAGTAAGTGAAGACACTAGCCAATGTGTAAAAATGATTTAGTTTGAAAGGTGATTTGTGAATGGATTGTGGAAGGAGATTCGTACATTGCTCCGCTGCCATCTAGACATCAATAGCCTCGATAGAGATGCATTTGATTCTAACCACAACATTGCTCTATTGTTAGTCAGATGTCCATAGCCGCAGTAGAGATTATATGAAATACCCCAAGAGCGTTATATATCAATATGCTTTTGCTTTTAGCTTTTCCTTTTTGATTGATTGATTTTGATTCATTTGCTTTCTAAAAACTTATTTCAGCTCTCTTGTTTGACAAGGGGTTAAGATTCACTGATGGCTTGATGGAAGGATTGTGATGATGACATTGGATAGTGTCAACAAATACACCCAAAAATTCTTTCCAACAAGTTTATTATATGTAGATAGTTATAGGATATCTAAGATGTCAGTTGTTCTCTAATTTACCAAGGTGATGAACGACCAAGGTCAAATGGATACCATAGAGATAAATGTTGCAAAATGCGTGTGAATAGACTAACCACAATAACATCGAAGGGATGAAATTTGTGGATGACTTGTAGAGGAATATGAAAGAAAGGGAAGAAATAACATCCATGTGTACGTAATACCTTATTGCAATGTTTGATCTTTGTGCCTTTGATTTTATTTTTGTAATATTTTAATGTTTTCTCATTCTTTTGTATTTTTGAACTAATTTATGATTTTATTTTTGTTTTTATTATTTTTTGAATTTGGGACCAACAATGTCACTCGGCGTGATAGGATCCAACAACGATGTGTGTGAATTCCTTAATAAGGGAGATTAAGCGTGTTTATTTATCAAGAGTAATATTATCTCCGATCTTGATGATCGTGGTGCGTTCACACTAAACAAATGAATGTGATTTGTTTTGAAACATGGGTTTCATATGTGGGAGCTTGAGTTCCCTATCCATAGGTTTCTGCATTTTACGCCATACTTGATGGGCACGTTGGTGTGCATTATGGAATCACATTTGATTGTGAATTTTATAATATCCTTGAGTTGTTGGGAGCTTTGTAGCTCTTCGGTGTTTTGGTCTTATCTTGGTAAAAAACTTGTGTAGGTTTATTATAAGATAATGTTTGACTTTTCTGATCCCAAGAAGTGGGAGAAGAACGTGGAAATTTAGAATTGATGTGAGAAATGATGATGGGATTTCCATAATCTTTGGTATAAGAATAATATGATGGTAAAAAAGGACATGGTCTGAGAAATGAAGAAGAAGGACTACCATAAGGTGAACCAAAAATAGAAGATGAAGGGTTACTAGGATGTGGCCCAAGAATAGAAGAAGAAGGGATTTTAGAACATGACCCATAGATGGAAGATGATTGGATATTAGGATGTGTCCCAAGAATAAATGATTATGTACTATTAGGATGTGACCCAAGAATAGAGGATGATGGACTATTACGATGTGAACCAAGAATAGAAGATGATGGGATACTAGGATGTTTCCTATAGATAAAAGAAAATGGTGGAATACTAAGACATGGCCCATGAATAGAAGATAAGGGGTTTGTTGGTCATGCCCCAAGAATGGAAGGCAGTGGGCTACCCAAAGGAGGCCCAAAAATACATGGCGAAGGGATATTTAGAGGTGGCCCATATATAGAAGAAGATAATGGGCTATTAGGATATGACCAAGGTGAGATTGTGATTGGGGAATCTTGATAGACAAAGAGTGATTGGGTGATGAGAAGATAGGCCATGGATCAATGTAAGAATCAGGAGTTTCATCACATAATGAAGAATGTGAATATGGAATAATAAGAGGAGGATAAATTTTCATGATCTAAGGCTCTTCCTCCATTTCTTGATAAAATGACTCAACCTTTTCCTCACAATATGTAGATGCATCAAAGTCTAAAGAGAATCCTTTCTCGTAATTTGCTAGAGGAATATCTTCATGTGCCCCTATAAATTCCCTGGTTGTTTCTTCAATATGAAAGAGATCAATAGGTATGAGTTGTTGATCAACCACAAGGAGTTGATTAGAAGAAAGAGGTTCAATTGGTGTGGAAGAATTAAAAGATATTTGATGATGATTAATAGAAGAATATGACATGGGTGATGAAGAAGATGTGGAGCTAGATGTCTCAGGAGTAGAAGAAGGTGGTATATCATCTATTAACTACTAGGATTAAGTCCAAAGTATGTAGATTATGACACATGGGTCGATTTAGATGATTGAATAGAAGGAATTTGAGTCACACGAACCTTCAAAGAAAGTATAATTTGTTAGGGTCACTGATGAAGAAGGTCTTGCAAATAAAGGAAGGACCGTGATTCAAGAATCACATTGGATGAATAATAACAAGGGTCCTGTGAAGAAAGAGAGGACTATGATTTAAGAGATGTATTAGATGTTTGATTAGAGGGATTTGAAGTTGCACATATCTTCAAAGGAAGAATACGTTGTTGAGGCAACTGATAAAAGGGGTCCTGTGAAGAAAGGGAGGACCGTGGAGCCCTCATTTTAGGCCTCCTTACCACTCAAAAACTCCTCATTCACAACTTATGCATACATAACGACTCTCAATTTTGTTATCAATTAGGTTAATGATATGTATAAAACAACTTAGGAGCATCTAATTCAATAAAACACACTTGTGAAAGATATCCTAGATACATTCGAGTCCTACTCCATTACTACCATTCCTCTCAAGGATAATCATGCAGATGTTATGGCTAGTGTTGCGTCACTTATCCCACAAGATATAAAAGACAAAAAATCCACATTCATAATCACGCACTTATGACATTCTTCTATCTTTGTATACCTCTTGCATTTTGCACCATAACACGCAATCAAGACAACTCTAAATAGTTTTCACCTATTTATAATTACTTATATAAGCAATCTATGCCTGATAATCTATAACCTCATGAGGCTAGACGGTTACGATGTGAGGTTACTCACTATGTCATTGTTGGTACAAAATTATTTAAGTGCATGATTGAAAGTCATCTTTTATGTTTCCTCACACTCAAATATGTAACCACTGCCATCTCACTGATACATGATAACATATGTGGTGGTCATTTTTCTGGTAAAGCTACATCACAAAAAAATTTACGCCAGGGGTACTATTGGCCTATGATGGAACAATTTTGCCTTGAATATGCCACTCGTTGTGAGAAATTTCAAAAGAACGGTAGTCTCCATTATGCGCCAGCATATGATCTCTATCCCATTGTGCTTACTTGGCCTTTCTTCCTTTGGGTACTTAACCTCATTGGTATGATCAACCCTAATTCTACCGACGGACATAAATTCATCATTACCACTACTGAATACTTTACTAAGTGGGTCAAAGCAGCTTCCTTATGAACAGTCACTAGTACTGACATTTTTAACTTTCTCACTACCCATATTATCACACATTTTGGTGTACCCTTTTCTATAATCATTGATAACAGAGATTCCTTCAAAAATAAGGATGTTAAAAAGTTTTATGAAAAATTCAAAATAAAGAAATCATTTTCTAATCCTTACTATACGCAAGGAAATGGCCAAGTTGAAGCCTCCAACAAATCCATTTTCAAAATATTATGCAATAGTATTGATTCTAGTGGTATTGATTGGCATAACTAACTATTCTACACCCTATGGGCCTATCGTACTAGTGTTCGTACATCTATTAATGCTACCCCTTTTTCCTTGGTTTATGGTACTAAGGAAATTATCCCGTTTGAGCTAAAAATACCATCCTTGATGATCTCTCTTAAGGGAATCCTTAAATACAATGAATATTACGGAAACCGCTTACATGAGCTAGAAATGTTGGACTCGCATTGTGTCTAAGAACTCAAACATCTTTGCACATATCAATCTCATATCTCACATGCATACAATCGTAAAAATCGCTCTCATGAATATAAGATTGGTAACCTCATTTTAAAATAAAATTAAAAGAATACAAATGTTGAGGAACCTCTCAAAGGAAAATTCAAGCCAAATTAGATTGGTCCATACATTATCACTGACAAATTTGGTCATGGATTTTATCGCCTCACCACCCTTTTAATAAAACCACTCAATATAATTTATCTTAAGAAATAATATGTTTAAATATAACAAATTTGATTATTTCCCGATGACACACTCTTGTACTTCAGTTCACACTTAACTATTGAGGGCTTACTACAATTGAACCCCACACACTACACTATATGCATTACACATCATGTTTCCTATCTTGCCTCATAGTTCATACATTCTACGTTTAATCTACATCATTTCAATCTTTACACATCTACACATCATACATCATACTAGTCTTCATCATATATGTGTCACACTTGCATCTAGCCTTACATAATACTTATCAGGCCTACTACTTTTAATCTCCTTACACATTTTTGCATTGCATTTTATATACCATACACTACATCATCTACTCATCACATGGTATTCTTTCATCATATATGATACTACATCATCTTTTATGTGTTACACTCACTACCCTATGACACACTTTAGTTCCTTTGTCCATACTCGACTATCGAGGTTTTACAAATTGAATGGACCTTATCATACTCACATGTTTATCATTTGAGCTTTGATCATTTGAAATTCCTAGGTTAGTGACATATGCTACAGGATAAATTGTCACCTATTCTATTATCTTTCACTTTATGTTACATCACTCTCTCAATCATCTTGTTGTGATATACACTTCGGCTATAAGGTTCAAAAGCACATATTTTCTAGGCTACATCACATCAATACACATGCACAATCTTAACAATGCGTTAGACACAACACACATTTCGATCATTTCCTCATGATGCACTCTCATTTATGGATCATTCCAGACTACTAAGGGGGGAAACCAAATGAACCTCATTGTATACAATCCATTCACTCGGGGGGCACGCGGCTCCTATTATTACATATTGCATTCCTTTACATCATTCCAAAACATATTACATTTTTTTTTCACTTTTACTCTTGCTTACTTATTCTTGTTCATGGCTTCCTTACTCTACATTCTAGTTAAATCTTTGGTATGTCATTCATCTATACCATACACACATGCATGTTCATGACTTTGTCTAGTTGTTATCAAAGATACAAGAAGTTTGCATGCACCATGGATGTTCACCTTTTACCCTTCCTACATTGGTTTTTGGGGGCATTCACATTCATTTATCATAGGTGCTATTTTTTATTTTGTACTTAGCATTTTACTTTCTTTCTTATACACGTGTTTGACATACTGGTTATCTTTCTAAAATGCTAACAGGTGCTTCATGTGTATCATTTGTTTACATGATTACTTACTTCCATGATTACCTGTTGGTTGTACTTGCTTGTGATTATTTTATCTTGTATGTGGGCCTTGCCCTATGTTTGGTGTGCACACTTGTTTGTTTTATGTGGCCATGATGGCCTTGCATATCTTACGACATCGTGAGTGATGTCCCATGTTTGTAGCCCACTTTAGCACTACTTACTTTTTCTTCTTGAGTGTTTTTATTACTACATTTATTGGTAGCTTATACACTATTTTCGTAGATTATACATTGTTTCATACATGCATGCTTGTTCATAATAACACTTTTTTTTAGCTAGCCTCTTGTTTGTTAGCACCTTGCTTTCTATCAAGCACATTTCCTTTCCCCCAGCAGGGAAGAGTTACAGATTTCATTTGGTTTGTCTTCTTTTGGGGTCGTATTCTCCTATAAATGATGTCTCATGCACCCCCAAAGAGGGGGGAATTATTTGGTGTTTTACATTCTACACAATGCTTTTACACTGGTTTAGTTCAGTTCATTTTCAGCCCTTGGAATTTTGTGTTATATAGAGATTGGGTTTAGATAGTCTACAAACCCCATACACAATAGATTTTACAGGACATAGTTGTCTCTAACATTACAGGGAGTAGTTAAAGGTTCGAGGATATAACATAATTCCTCCCTATAATTTTTCAACCAGTGGCATCGGATCACCCAAAAAAGTAGGTAGTACAGAGATATCTTCTCACATGTTCAGAGAAATAGTTAAAGGTTTAAGGATACAACAGAATTCCTCCCTATACTTCTTTGGCCTATAACATCAGATCATCCAAAAAACCCAAGACATGATATCCTCTTTCTACACCCAAACCCTTATCATGGACTAGGTGCACATGTTCAATTTTTTATTCATGTATTTTAGATTTACATACTCTTACATACATATACATGTGTTTTTACATATATACATGCGTATTTGATTTCTTGATCATATTCTCCTTGTACGTCTAATTGTACAAGAAGTAAGTAGTCAAAAATAACAACAACAATGGTGTCAATAACAATATTTTTTGGCAGCACACATCATACTAACAAGAAGGTACATCATACACATGAACAATTACCCACGCATTTCCGCACTAGGTTCACTCCATCAATTGTTTTACGCTTTTACATCTTTAGTTTCCATCCTCCATCATATTTTTTTCACTCCATGCTTTTTCTAGTCCTTCGGTGTGTTTTTTACATCATTCTACATGGATATCATGTACACATATCTATCCACTTTATGTTACTGAGTGTTCCACTTACCAACATAAAGTGGGGGAAAATGTAGACACTAAATCACGCACTATGGGTATTATTTAGTCTTGGTATTATACTACTATTCATATAGTTTTTGAGTGAAGAAAGTACTAATTAACCCTCATCTTTTAGCCATTTTACTTTACTTTCTATCGTCACTGTTGACCTCCCGCACATACATGCCAAGTCTATTTTCTTCATTTTGTGTCATTTTAGCCTTGATTGGGGCACCCTGGCTAGTACTGGGGCATTGATAGGTTCCCTAGTCCCAGTCAGGGTTTCCTGATCCTTTTTACACTTTCACGCTAATTTTTGGGAAGTTTCTAGCCATTTGAACATTCTATCTTTTTGATGGTCAGCCTCTTTAGGGTTAATTACAAAATTAGAACAAGAGAACCATATAAATATAAAGTTATCAAACCATAATGAGGGATCAAGCACTAGGAACTACTATCATCATCTAAGGTTAGATCCATCTAGAGATCATTTACATCCATCTAGCTCCACCACAAGGGAAAAGGTTGGTTCATCTGCATCGCACAAGTATAGAAGGGAAGTTTATTCTATTTCATTCACCATTTATTAAATTTTCTACACATATTTATTGATTTCTATTTTAAAAAGTGTGACTAAAATTAGAGAAACCCAGGGCACACACACACAATAATCTACATCGGGTCTGAGATGTAGTGTAAAGCTCAGTTAGCAAGGCCACCATTGTGGCTGCTGAGGACAGTCTGACCCCTTCATTTGCATTTTTATTTTTAGGGTTTGATGCTTATTTTCAAGTATTTTAGGTTTTTTCCTCATCACTATTCATTGGCAACATCCAGAATAGAACAAAAAATTATACACAACAAATAGTGATGGTTTCACATTATCATATGACGCTGAAAATTTGTTTTATAGACCTCCTGCACAGACCAAGGTGCCCAAATCTCAAACTAGGGCACCCATAGGTTCCCTGATCCACTCCTAGGCACCCCAATCTAACTAGCCAGATCAGATCTATCATTTTTGGGACCTCTACATGTTTGTTCCTGATTCTAGAAATATTCAGTCTATTTTATGACATTATCACGATCAACCTCCAAATTAGCTAAGTTCTTAATCCTATTTTCTACTTAGGGTTTCACACTTTTATCTACTTAGGTGTTTTGGTCACTTTATATATTTATTTACTAATTCTATTTTGTGTTATTTGTTGTTGTTTCTAGTTAAATTAACTACCATAATACCACATTTTAGTTAATCACCATGGAGGATGTCAACGTACTTTAAATTGTTGGCCACAGAGTCACCTGTCAGACCACCAGTAACCCAACTCACATCTGACATGCCTCAGCATAAACATATATACCTTTAACCTTTACATTTATGATCAAATAATAATAATATCATCATATGTACCAGAAAAAAATTTTAAACAATGGGTGGAAATTTGAAATAGAGATCACATATGACCATCATCCAAAATGACCGTGATGGGAGTGGATTTAGGTCTTCTAACTTGAAAACTAAACACAATTAATTCATGATATACATGTTCAAATTCAATAAGAAAACATCGACATATATTAAATACATCAATATGGCATGGAAAATCACCAATAAAAGTTTACATTAGAAGGAAATGGTTAATATGCATGTTCAATAGATCAAAAGAAATATACTAACATTCACTTGGTCTTTTTGATTGGACGAAATAGACTGTAAACATGTCATTTAGAATGGAGATACTAGCGACCAACATATAAGATTCCTAAAAATGGTTTTGTTCTATAAAGAGGGGAGGCCCATTACAGAAAGGCATGACATGCATTTGAAGTGAGACACTTAGATGATGAGGTGCATGTTTATTTGCAGATTGGAACTGTGGTCAGTCGAAAGAGGAAAAGTTAACAACTCTTGTCAAAATTTCTCATTCGTTATCAAATGAATGCAATAGATAAAAAATAAATCAGTAACTCAATAATGTTGGAGGGTTTATGTTACCTCAGATGCATGATTCTTGATACAGGTGCAAGATGATATTGGTTCCTTGTTGCTGCAAATCAGATAGAACCTACAAATAAGACTAAAAATGATTTGGATTAGATGATTGGGGGAGGGGGTTGCCCAAAAATGTGGACCTGAGAAGCATTAACTTCCTCTGTGGATGTCAACCCCCGTTGTTACACAAAATAGATGTAATTAAAAGGATATACTGATAATATGCAGAGACTGAAAGTATACAAAATCATAAAGCAATATTGGTTGATCTAGATATTGATATGATTAAATAAATAAAAGATAGATGTACCTAGTCTAGGTCAATGGTGACCAAGACTATGCAAAGGAATGTTGATGGTGAATTGGGAGGATGGATCTAAAAAATACGAGAAGTATGCAGACTATACAGGATATGAGTGCAATCAGGTAGTTGCAAGAGTTTGAAAAAGGCTGGAGTCTATCTGTAGAGGAAATCCAAAGGAATAGAAACTAGGAGAATGAAGACACCTAAAATTAGCACCCCTAATTACAGTTTCGATGTCCATTGGCCCCCCTTCATTTTCACATTACAACCCTCATATTTATTAAAACATACACTATTATCTCAATTTTCACCCCCCGACAAAATTGAATCATCCACGACCTTGTGTAGGAAGAAATAGAAACGGTTCCATCATATGAGCCCATGCTTCAAATACAATAGAAAATTTATAAGAAGGCTCTACAATGGAGTACTAGGGTCAGGGAAGGATAAAAAAAAGGAAGAAAACTAGAGGCTCAAAGGAAAAGAAACGGAGAAGGTTCGAAGTCTTTGGGCTCTGCAAATGATTCAGAATGAGTATTAAAAATGATTAAGTATGGAGGAGATAGAGGAAGCTTCTAAGTGTCCAAATGGTGCACCTCCAAAGATTAATCCAAAATCTGGAGACTCAAATAAGTGCCAAGCCTTCACTCATCCAGAACCCCAAAAGTCACACCGGTCGTTGAAAAGTCTTCGACTCAGCGGAAGGTGACAAGTGTCCAAATGACACTACTTCAAATATAAATCCAAAGAGCAGAGACCCAAATGAGCAAGGTATTATCACGTAGTCCAAATTAAAAATGTGGGGTAGAGCGGGCCCAAAAATTGGTTAAGTATAAGAGTGTAGGTGGAAGGTGCCACGTGTCTTAAAGATGCTCCTTCAAAGGTAAAATCTAAAGCAGGTTTTCAAATGAGTGCGAGCCTTCCACGTTTCCTAGGTCCAAAAAAGGGATAGATTATGGGGTTGAGTAGTCAAAGAAAAGACAAGCCAATGGAGGGAGCCAAGTGTTAGTGCGACGCTATTTCAAAGGTAAAATTTGGGGTGGGTTTCCAAACAAGCACCAGGCCTCCACGTGTCCAGGGTCTAACTTTTGGCCCGCCAAGCAAAGAGACTAAGGAAAAATACAAAGGAACCCAAGGAGCTTGCGAAAGCCACCACATGTTAATCTGGCACAATTTCAGAAGTGAAAGGCAGGGGGTGAATCTCCAAGATGTGCAAGGCTGCCACATGGACCCGGTATAAACAGACTCTTTAAAATATTGTGCACCCACGACCCAAATATTCAAATGGCCATATCTTTTGATTGGAAGCTCATATTTGGGTGGGAGAAGACTTTTTGGAAATTTCTTGACACCCTCTATGCCATGGAAACATAAAATATCATTATTAATAGGATTTATTGGGTGAAAAATGGGAAAAACTTTTCCAAGCCATTAATATAGAATCTAATTTCTTCAACTACCAGATCTTATTTGATTCGATCCACCGTTCTTCCTTCTTCAACACACCGAGTAGACAAAGGGAACTAGAATTGACAGATTTTGGGTGGATTTGAGAAGGGAATTTATTGATAGTGGTTGAGCTTTCAAAGCAGGATTCAATTTGTATCTCAAGGTGGTTGAAGTAGGATTCAAATTTTTCCCTCCTATGTCTCGGTCTTCCTATATATTGTAATGAAGGGGGCATATTTAAAGGTTGGTCATCATTTCTCCTCTGTCCCCCTCTCTCTTTCTTTCTTAGGGTATAATGTGGAGTCTAAGCCTCCTCCCATGGCTCTGTAATGGCGTTTTCTTACCTCTTTCCCATTGATGATGTACCATGTAACATTTTGGAGCAATTAAATATGTTTTGTGATGCATCTATCCATCATTGGATTATTTTGTTGTCTCTTCTTACCTCTCATCGTTGCAGGGTATACTATGCATATTTTGTTTTTTTTTTCAGGTTTTGGGAGCCGTGTTTAATGGGGTTTTAACTGGTGTTCTATGTGAAATATATCTTTGGTCTGTGGTGTATTCTATCCACCCTCTCCTCTGCTCACCTCTCTCCACTTTAGGTAGTCAGATATGTGACTCAAAAACTTCATTTTCTAGTGTATCACCGCTTAGTGTAGGCTATTTCACCCTCTCTCTCTCTATGTGTGTGCCCTTGGAATGGTTAGATTAGAATATAATAGGTCTTGCCTACACTAGAGTAGCTTGTGGTAGGTAGATTAGGAAGAAATAACCAGCTTTCTCTGGTGGTCCATCTCAAGTTTTGCAAGTCCCACAACTTGAGAGATGGTCCCATGTTGTGCAATCACATTGATTGCCCCACTTCACACTCGGTCCATTCGGGGGTGTTGTGATTCTGCACTAACAATTTTGGCACACCCGATGGGACACTGAGGTTAGATCTTCCATCTTTCCAAGGTGTCTCATTACAAATAGCAAATCATAAGCCACCGTGTGACTGCACTAACAGTTTTGGAATGCCCGGTGGGAAAGGTCTGAAGCACCTTACCACTTCATCTTAGCATGTTGGTGTGTTCCTGTTAAGGTTCAGCCTTTTGAGTCACATGCAAGCACATCTGGTGACGCCCTCTAGTCAATAAGCCATTCTCTGAATTACAGACCTTTTCCATTTATTTCCACTCATTTTCATCCATTTTCTTCTTTCATCTCTTTCATTTTCTCCCA
>CM034148.1:40477630-40511889 GCA_019776745.2 Taxus chinensis | reverse complement strand
AAAGGTTCCTCCTCTTCGTATTGTGGAGGTTCTTCCCCTGTCTCATGTTCTATCTTGTTTCTTCGTGGCACTTTGATGAGGGGTATTCTATGCCCTACCACTTTATCATTTTCTACATAAGAAGTGGAAGCATGTCCGCCTGTTAAAATATCTTCCATATTGATAAGGGGGTGTTCCTCCTTAGTAGTGTCATTTGTTTGTAGTATTGGTTCCTTCTCAATGGGCAATTTGGCCCCTAATTCCATGACCCATGCCAAAACTTGATCTTTGTTTCTAAGGAGAAACTCATCTAGTAGAGTGGGGTCAAAATCAAAGTTTGCGTGTGGTGATTCTAATTCATTTCCACTATGATCGACCATCTCTTCTATTTCCTTTTCTGCAGAAAATAGTGGTCCTAGATCGTGTCCGATAAATGGGTTTGACCCTTGTTTGTTAGAGGTTTCCCAAGCTTGTGCCTGTTGTTCCTCATATGTTTGTTTCTTTAACCCTAGACGCGTCTTAGGAGCCATGTTTTCGTGATAAGTTTCACTAAGGTAAGTTGTAGATTTGTTCAAAATTCAATGACTACCCCTAAGTGAAACACAAGATGTACGTGTTAAGAGTAAATTAACAGTGTGAGAATACCAATGTGATAGAATGATAAAGTCACCAATGAAACAATCGTTTGGTATCAAAACTTAATCAAATGAAGTACCTCCTAGATTACGTTTTAAAGTAATTTACGACGCCAGATGATTAACAAGATGTCTCCACTTATGCCAAGTTCAAAGGAATGAACAAACCGTAAGTAAATACATGAAGTTAAATGCGATCTCCCAATCAAGATATACGATGAGCAAGCTCAAGTCTGATTAAGACCTATATCTCAAAAAGTGTCAATTACGATTTGCGAATGACACAACAATATCACCAAGATATTTTAACCCACTTTGCAAGAAAGTGGAGTATTGATATCGAGGTGTTATTGATATAACACGCACAAATGGTAGTTCCTAACACCTTTTGAAATCGAGGTAATAATAAAACTGAACAAAAAAAGCTCAAAGTATAGCTAGGAATAGTTAAGAATGTGTGCAGCGTAACCGTACAATATAGGTATTTATGTCGAGTTTACAAGAAACAAGACGTAAATATCGAAATTGTAATGATACGAGACAAACAAACTAACTCCTCTATGGAAGTCCGCAGTGATGAACCACGCCTAACTACAATGACGATCTTGACGTGGGTATCAAGATCACAATGGCTACCAAATGACGTGAAAACGCCTCCACTCACTTTAGACGTTTAACTAACCCAGCCGCAAACATGGATGGGTGTAAACGGACATAAAAGTGAGAGAAACAGTCGAATGGCAACACAAAGGTAATCACACCTCTTTTGATCAACAAAGTGTCAAAAGAATATGAAGGAAATAAATCAAGAAAAAATGACAAAATGCTAGTCTTACTTCGGCAGAGTTTCGCCTCGCCCTAAGGCAAGTAAAAACTAGGCGAAAGTAATATGTCACACGTTTCTCAAAAAGAAGGTTCACAACTCAACACTGTTTTAAAGTGGTCAAAGTGGGCTCCTGGCCAAAGTATATTCTCCTAGGTGGTTCTCTCACCCTAGGTGTTACAAAGTTGCCTCGAGCGAGCGCGATTTACCCAAAAAGTCACACTGACTAGTTTGGGAGTATCTCAGCTTTACTTTACCCCCTTCAAGAACAGTAGGCAACTAGTGCGTCTACGTGTACTATCACTGGGGTCGCCACAACGGACAACCTGTAACTCTATCTCACAAAGGAATCACTAGTCAAGTAGGTAGTGCGGAGCACTTCCCGTTTCGTCCACAAGGTTCCCTCTTGCGTGGACTACTTTGGGGTTCCTGGAACCACCCCCATTATTGTAGCTTAAGGCGTTATGCCAAAGGGGTTATGTTCCAGTTGAGCGGAGAGGGACGTACCCTTTTCCGAAACCTGCAATACAGTGTTTTGAATATGTTGTTCTTTTTATCTTGTTTAATTAGGTGTGGTTTGCTTGAACACCTTTTGGCAACCTGTATAACAACTGTATTAGTAGTTTTTGATTTCGTTTTGATTCCTCCTTTCTTTGACAAGCGTTTTTAGGTCCTGCACTCAAGCGTTAGTAGTTCTCCAAGAAAATCACATTATTTAAAAGAGGATTAAAAGTTACTTTTGATTCTCAAGATCATCCAAGGATGCAAGAGAAGAGCATACACAACAAATAATCCAACTAAAAAGTAAATAAAATCTTTTCAATCAATGAACCATACAAAATTTTTGATAAATGTTCATTCCCTTAAACCAAAAGTGAGAGATGAAGTTTCCAATTTACCAAATGTTATAAAATGAAGACTAAAGTTGCTTTTGATTCTCAAGATCACCCTAAGGTGCAAGAGAAGAGCATACACAAACTTTAGCCCAACTATATAGAAATGGAAAACTTCAAATCAAAGGACCGTTGAAAAATGCTTTGTAAAAGGTTCATTCCCTTAAGCAAAATGAATAATTAAATTTCCAAGTTTAATCCCAATGTTAAAAAGATATAGATCAAAGTTGTTTTTGATTCTCAAGATCACCAAAAGGTGCAAGAGAAGAGCATACACACGCTTTGATCTAAATCGAGTAAGCATGGAAATACAACATTCATCAAAACATTAGACATGTTAGAAAATGACCAGTTTTAAAATAACAGAAAAACATGAAACTTCTGTAATTGTAAATCCTGAATTTATGTTTTCATTGCATAGTTAACTTCAATACCTTTCTAACGCAAAAAAAATGGAGTCATTTCGAGGTCGGGAGCAAAATTTATGGCCTTCGGAAGATGGGTTACACATATGCTCTTATGCTCATGGGTATGCACTTGACATGCACTTAAAAAATGTCAAAAAAAACGTCCCTTAATATGCAAAATGGGCAAATTTTTCCAACCAAGATTCAATTTTGACAACAACCCATCACATTAATATATGAATAGAAGACTCAACGCTATCAAACATTAACATACATGCTCAAGAATTTAAGATTTTCAAGAAATTGACAAAACTAGCATGTAGAATGATGAAAAAGTAAGCTCTAAAAATGAAAACATGATGAAATCTTGAAATTTTCTCACCAACATTAAATTTTGACAGCAACCCACCACATTAATATGTAAATATAAGACTCAGCACTATCAAACACTAACTTACATGCTCAAGAATTGAAAATTTTCAAGAAATTGACAAAACTAGCATGTAAAATGTTGAAAAAGTAAGCTTAAAAAAATGAAAACATGATGAAATCTTGAAATTTTCTCACCAAGATTAAATTTTGACAGCAACCCACCACATTAATATGTAAATAGAAGACTCAGCACTATCAAACACTAACCTACATGCTCAAGAATTTAAAATCTTCAAGAAATTGACAAAACTAGCATGTAGAATGTTGAAAAAGTAAGCTCTAAAAATGAAAACATGGAGAAATCTTGAAATTTTCCCCTCAATTCCAAATTTGATAGCACTTCACCTCCTTCATACCTACAAGGAAGACCCAACACATGCAAACTCAACAAAACATGTTAAAAAAAAAAAAGCTAGATCAACATGTGTAAAAGAGGGTTAGTAACCAAAAATAAAACTTAACTACAAAAACTTGAAATTAAGTGCAAAGGACAATGGAGTAAGTCCCACCGGGCGTGCCAAATGTGTGCATGTATACTTTGCTTAATGCTAAATCAAATGAAGCAAGAACTACCAACTAAAATAGTTCTACAATTTAGCTAAAACAAAGCATAAACACCGTCATGATAAGAATTAAACAAGGGTTAGATGCTAGCATTCATCAATACAAACTTTGAAACTAACAATGCTAAATATCTAAACTCCTCTATTCTCTAACAACAAATAAATGAATGGACCTAAGTAAGCTCCATGGCTATCAAAATAGTTGTCCTTAATGCTCCAAGAACCTAGGAATGGGGGCTAATCAAAGTTGGGCTACAAGACCCTTTTGACACCTCCCATATGACCCAAGCACTTTAAGAAAGAGGCTTAACTCTTCAAGATGATGAACTCTCAAAAGGGCAAGGTTGCAAGCTCTTAGTCTCTTTGCTATATGCTTTGCATTTGCTCTCTTAGAAAGTTTAGGTGTAAGTAAAAAGGTAGGTGGAGGGCTCTTTATATAGCCCAAAGGATAAAGGATTCAACACATTCTCATGAATGTGGGATAAAGGTAAAACATGATTAGGAATGGATAAGGTTGCTTTATTAAAGGCAACCTTACTTTAGAAGGGTTTAATACATGTTTAACAAGTCATGGGAGTTGGGGGGTATTTTAATTAATCAAAGGTGATTAATTAATAGGTAGGTGTAAGCTTATAGAAGCCAATTAGAGGAATATTAGTGCGATTTAGGCTATTATAAGGGGATTAAATCAATTAAATATTGATTTATTGGTTAAATGGAAGGGAAAGCTAATTAATTAATAATAATTAATTAGTCTAGGTAGAAGGGGTGATTTATTAACGGAAAGTCGTTAATTAGGGCATTTGTTGGATAGGCAACTTAATTAATTAGCCTAGTGTAATTAATTAATGATGATATGAGGGAAAATGAGTGCTTTTGACGATATGTCATTGATTTGCGAGAAATGGGATAATTAGCACAATTTAAGTATTTAAATTGCTTGGGCGTAATTATAGGTGTCTACAGAAACACTAAAATTGAAACCAAAACACCAAATAAATCCACCCCCATCCTCAGTATCTAAATCAGCTCATACATCAACATCCAAAATATCCACATCCAAATCAAACTCTAAGACTTCTAATGAAAGGACATCTTGCAACAATAAATCCAAATCCAAAAAATCTAATACTCCAACGAAACTTTATTTTTCTTCCAAGACATGTAATTTACCCATCCAATATATATCCACACCTAAATCCCAATCCAAACAATCAAAAATTGATCTGTCTTCCAATACACCTAGTTTACCCATTCAATCTACATCTATACCTAAATTCAAGCCAAAACATTATGTTAAGACCCATAAGATTTATCTTCCTTTTGATAATTACATTGACAGATATCATTTGACATCTAACTCAAATATCTGCCATCACATTTCCCTCTATTAAATGTTTTAATCCAAGTAGTCCCAAAACTTTATGGTTCAATCCCAATCACGCTTACACTTATCATCATACCCTGGGTCATGACACATTACATTTTAAGGCCTTTCAGACTATAGTCCATAATCTTATTGAGAAAGATAATTTCCTCATTCAGGGGAACCATTCTTCTCCATCCAAAACAACCAATCCAAGTCCAATTCCTACATCCCTGTCCACTAAAATTACTATATCTCATCCTTCATCCACATCATCCATTACCATTTCTCCTAAAGAAGTCCCTCCTTTATTTATTTACATTGTTGGTTTTGTTAATCACCCTTGTGATCCTTGACCATCTATCGAATCCAAGTTTGATACGATCTCATATAAACTCTTTCAACATCCATTAACTCATCCATATCTAACTTATCCATAGTGATATAATTTGTTTCACTGGGGGAGAAACCTCCCCTCATCCTTGAGCATATCATCTACATAAACTTATTTCTGATCTAAATATCCCCCTTGATGGTGGAGGGACTTTACTTTTGGCATCTCTTTGTTTAACCTCATCCAATCCTTCTTATCCAATCTTAATCTAAATTTTATCTAAGTCCAAATCTTAATTAAAGTCCACCTTTGTGGCCATGTTATTCTCATCTAAGTCCACTTATGTTGCCATGTTTGTCTCTCCCTTGAGAGACCATCTCATTTTAAGTCCATATTTGTGGCCATACTTGTTCCTCTCTTAGGATACCATTTACCCTTCTCATATGAAATTCACCCTTAATTCCATAATTTTCTTCCCCCAAGGGGATCATTTATTTTCATCATAAGCCCATCATTATGGCCATATTTGTTCCTCTTTTGGGGCACCATATATTTCATCAATTCCACATTTGAGGACATGTATGTCCTTTCATTGAGGGACCATTAATAAAAATCTACCGTTGTGGTCACAATTATCCCTCTTTTGGGGGACCATCTTTTTTCATTTGAAATTCTCCTTTGAGGCCATATCTTTCCTTCCATTAAGGGACCTTTTATTTTCATTAAATTCCACCTTTGTGGCCATACTTGTTCCTCCCTTAGGGGATCATCTATTCATCTCTTTAGGAACAAATATTTTTTTTCCCTTAAGGGTAGTGCATAATTCTATCTTCATTCACTATCTCGTCATATCCCATCCTCTTAAGTTATCATCTTATCTTGAATGTGTCTTTAATAAAGAGACAACATGGAAATTTTCCCCTCATTTGGTGGTAAATCAGAAGTGGAACCACTTAACGCATTGCAATTTCAACCATTATATTGTTAGCACATTTACCAATTTCATATCCTTGGATCATTCCTCCATATTAGCCCCTTCTACTCTCATTGTGATGATTTGGAACTATGTGGTCTTTTGTCACTTCATAGATGTGAACTTAAATATGGTAACCATGGATCTTCTCATAGCATATTCCTTATGGATAGGTTCTTGCATTTAGTGATAAATCCTTAACCATCACAACCATCACCTTCTTATTCACCTATCAGAACCATGCAAAGGGTCTACGGATGTCTCTTGTAAATTCTTTACCCCCTCCTAAGTGGTCTACTTATCCAGTTCAAGATCTCTCCCACATGTAAAATAAAAATTCATGGATTCTCAAATCAAAAATGAAAGTTATCAAAAATAGACTGATCCCTTAAAGGACAACTATTCATGCAAAAAAAGAGAAAAAATGATCAAAAGCATGAAATCAAAATCAAAAGTAAATAGACTGATCCCTCGAAGGAAGTCTATCATTTATTCTTTCCATCTATATATTGTAAGAATTAGACCATACCCTCAAAGGATGGCTACTAATTATAGCATTTGAAGGCTTCGCATATTGATCAGTATTCTACTTTATCAACATCCTAAGTACCCCGGTCTTCCTTCCTCTCCTAGCCCGGCTCCCCCTTTGATGGGCTCTGTTGCTGCCAGTCCTGTTTCCCCTGCTGCCCTTGCTGCTGCCCCCGCCACCGGTGCTGCTACCCCCATGCCGGCTGCACAAGCTTCTCCTTCAATTCCTCCTGTTACTGCTCCTGTCACCCACCTCGCCTCTACCTCTAAAAGACCAATCACCAGGGCTTCCAGGAGACTCAACCTTGAGACTCCTGTTGTGGGGAAGGAGCCTATTGAACTTGACATTGCACGTGACCTGCTGAACATTAGTAGTGCCAGTCCCCGGGAAGTACAGATGGATAGCTCTTCCAAGAGGCTAGAGGCCTTAGAGGCTGAGATAAATCTGCTGAAGGATGAGGTCAAAAACCTAGCTAAGCAAAAAGGTAAGAAAAGCATGGAGGGGGAAGGTAGCATTGAGAACAGTCAGATTGAAGACATATATAAGAAGCTGACCTCCTTAGACTCCTGCCTAGGGAAGGCTAAGACTAGACACAATTACAACATTGCCACCTTTAGGGCCATCGAGGAGTTCATCGAGGGTCATGCCAAAAGTGTTTCCAACCTCAGCGGTGTCCCGGCTGCACTTTGGGGCAATGAAAAAGAGAGCAAAAGAACCATCGAGGAGCTCGATAAGATGGATGCTGCCCACATGACTGCATTGGGTATGTTTCATGCCTGGAAAAGAGTCAAGATCAGTATCGATAAAGCTGCCAAGAAGTAGTCCTGGATGCTTCTACTGCTTTTAGTTGTTAATTTTGCTGTTTCTTGGCAGTCGGCTTATTGTTTTTTTGTTGTTGTTTTGCTGTTATGTCTCGTTTGTGTAGCTGTTTTTGGGCTACGTAGAACTTCATTGTAATACTTGGACTTTGTTCCATCAGCTCTGTTTCTCACTCTTATTCCGGCTTTCAGGCCTTCTTTTGTATTCAAGGGTATAGTCCCTTTCAAAAAACTATTTGCCAATATTTAAAAAAAACACTCATCTCATAGATTTGAATTAAAAGGTATTTTTTAATTAAAAAATACAAACCAAGATTATATAAAAAAAAAAAAAAAAACATCCTAAGAAAACTTCCTGCATTGATCAGTTTTCTCTTTCCTCTTCCCAGAGTTAGGGAATAGTTTTAGGGAACAACACTTTTGAAGAACTCTCTTCCTTTGTACAAGTTACATCTCAAACCCATTTTGTCATGTCAAAATTAGGTCTATGAGATCATTTCATCCATGTATCTTCATGATCTTTAAAGTGACTAACCATCATTGGTTATTTGGTAATATCATTTTTTGTCACATGTGCCTTGTCTCAGCTAGATCCCCTTTTTGTTTACTTCTAATGCTATTGAAGGAATATTTTCCTAGTCCGTTCCTTGATATGGTGTAGATTTGTTCATAAGCATGGGTTTCCATCATTAATTTTCATTATATTTGATATTTTCCAATCTATCTTATCATAAGTCTACCTTTGTGGCCATCTATATTCTTCCTATAGTAAATTTCACTTTAGTATTTCACATCCTCTGTGTTTTGTTTTAAGTCTTTAGTCATGGCCATGTTTATTATTTTCTTTGGGAATTTAATTCAAAAATTAATTTCAAAGCCACATATGTGGCCATACTTACTTACCCTTGGGGCATTCTCACTTCAACATTCATTTCCTTGTTTTGCCTTCGAGGCCATATTTACCCTCTTTTAGGGAATTTTATATTTCAATATGCGCACGAAGTCCTCCTTTGAGGCCATAATTATTTCCCCCTTCAGAAATTCACTCTATCCATTTCTACTCTTGAATTCCTCCTTTGAGTCCATACATTTCCCTAATTAGGGCATATTTCACTTTTACCTTCTTAGCCATACTTCTTTTTTGAAGCATATTATTTCATCATTCACTTTTTCATCTTGCCTTCTCAAAAAAATTTCATCTCCCATTGGGCACCATATCATTCATCTGCATCCCTTGTGGATGCATACCTTTTTCACTTGATTCCTCTTATATGAAGGATTTTGCATACTTTTTACACAATGTTTCACATACATGACTTTACTATGACCCATTGGTCATCTCAGCCTACATCCATAATGCAGTGATCTTCACCCACTCATTGGTCCATAGAACATTGTATCTAATCTCCATTAAGACTATAATTTTCCTCTACCAATGTGATATTGGAGTCACCACCATATTTTTTAATCTATATTGTGATCCTTTTTTCCTGGGGCAGCTTGCCTTGGTTATGCTTTCACCCATCTTTACATCACCCATCCTCCCTTTTTCATCTACTTTTTTTCAAACATGTCATCGATTTCATTTGACTCCATCAATCCCCCATTTTAGGGGGAGCTTACCATCAATCCTTTATTCTCATCCAACCCTTTTTTTTTGTCTCATGGCTTGCTACCACAAACCACTCAACAAAAGGGGAAAAATGTAGACACCTAAATTTGGTATATACCCACATCACCTACATGCACATATTTTATTATTCATCCTCCTTATTTAATCAAATGCCCTATTTGAATTTAATTAATTAATATCTATTAATTAATTAAATTCCCATCACATTTACATCCTATTTAATCAATATTGATTAATTGATCATGCCCTAACTAACTTCCCTTTTTGAAATGCTTTCATTCCAAATCTACACCCCTACTTTTCCCTATGCTTGTTCTAACCTATCTCCACTGCCAACTCACCAACATCTCATCCCCAAACAACCCCTTCCTGCCTAATGCTTCAAGGCATTTTGCCAACTTCAAAAATATAAGGAATCACACCAAAATCGGGAAAATCTTCCTTCAGGGGATACTTTCCCCGCGATCAGCAGTGACCGAGCCTAGTCACCATTCACCCTATAAATCTAAGTGATTTATTTTTATCCTCCATCAATTTCATGTGAATATGAAGCTCTCCTTATAGCCTGAACCCAATTCTTTGTACCATAAAAGTCTAGAAGCCATTGTAGACCTCCTTACAGCATGCATGGGTTAATCGAGATCAATGTTTTTTGTCATATTATCATTGTTTTACATAGCTTTAATCAGATTTATCATATTATCTTGTATTTTTCACATCTAAAATTTTACAGGTCTAGATAATCAGTAGCATATCTCACAACTTTGTAATCAATTTCTTTCTGAAAAACCATTCTTACAGGTTGATTATCTAGCTTGCCTTCACTCGGCTTTATCCATCCCTTTCATGGTCATCGTTGACCCTGTCAGGTCACCATCTACTCAGCCTCAACAAACATTTCCTTTTGTTCCATAGCCATCCTCATCCTCTACATTTTTAGCCTCTGTTTCAGCTCCTCTATCACAATAAAATTAACCTACTTGAATCCTAGTCACCGCCAAACATTGTTCTTATTTCAATCCCTCCCTATAAACCTTGTTTCATGTTGTTTCTGAATTGATGAATAATTTTCCTTCATGGTTGGTTTGGTATTATAATAGTTAAAAATAAGATCAACCTCGAGTATGGAGGGGTTTGTAAGATACCCACGGATGATGCTAATGTTTGATTACATTATTGCACTATGTAGAATTTCATTTCTTGCGAATGAACCTGTAATCAAAGAAACTACACAAGATAGGATTAAACAAATTTATGATATATTTCCTAGAAAAGGTAAATCCCCAGAATTCAATGGACTTCCTTACAAGTATGTCAATCCAATTTTAAGAAATTGATCGAATAATGATAAAGTGAAATGATAAAATGATAACAGATGATACAACCAAACAATGCAAGGGAAAAGGGAATACCATGTTCCAAGGCTATATATTGGTTTGAAGGTTGTTCTTAATCCAAATGGATTCAAGGAATCACAATATTTCTCAAAGGAGTAAAGATATGGATGGATATTCACTTATAAAGGGAAGTAATATAATGTGTTTGGTTTGGATAGATGATAAAACATTGCAGATGGCTCAAGGGAGCTTGATGGGATTGGATGGATACTTGCAAAGGTGAAGTATCGGTCTAGATTTTGGTATGGATGATAACAGATAGGATTCCATGATAAGTGGTCAGACAAATAGAAATCATCTAAGATTAGTCGAATCGTTGGTGATTAGGCAAATCATCAGCAATTACAAAAGAATATATACATGTTAATAAGATCCAAGACAAAATTGATTCAAGTTATTAAATGATGAATGATTAATGAAATAACACAAAATTAAGGTACCTACCTCATTCCAGTTGATGTTTAAGGATAAGAATTGATGATATTACTGAACAAGAGGAGTCTACAGACACATCAGAAGAAAAATGCAAATGATGCACTGAGTTGAACTCCTGGATATCTCAAAGGCCTCCAAGAGATGAACAAGAGATAAATTAGTTAAAGAGGGATATAATACAACAAGAATTCTCCTTTTGAAGGAAAATCCCAAATGATTATCAATTAACCAATAAGAAGGCATCGAACTTGTATTTATAGAGTTAATATGAGAGAATCTCTGGCGATTTAGGGAATCATTGATGATTTAGGGAAGTTTGATTTTGGGAGGGATAAGAAGAGATAAATTGATATTTTGAACTATAGTGTCATGGGATTTCAGGGGATTATGGTGTGAAAACTTAGAGAAGTCAAGATGTGTATTTTGATAGGTTAAGATTGGGATTGGTTAGATGAGGAGTTATTTTGGTAGGTTCCCTAATTTGACTAGTCATAACTAATGTGAAGTGGGGGTTAAAAATTTCATTTTTGGCTTGTTTCTAATTTAGTTTGCATGTGATTTTGAGTGGATAATGGCTGAGGAGGTTAATAAATATGATTTGATATGATTTATTTTTTTATTAAATAGGGTAAAAATAGGGATCAGCTCCCAGAGGCCATTACATGAAAGATAACAATGTGAAATCTCACAGACAGAAATAAAAAAAAGGAACATGACCAGAGAATGTTAAAAAGCATAACCCCAAGACATAAAGGTATATAAACCCAACCAGTGAGAGAAACATAAACTAAATAACTAAACCAAAAAATAGAGACAATTCTCCAAAAAACATCCTAAAGTTTAGAAGCAACACCATTAATTTTTCTTTTAATTCTTGGAGGGTTTGGCCTCCCTGGTCTCAGTCACCTTGTTATTCCTAAGCTGTAGCTTCTTCTAAGGAGGCTCCTCATCTTCATCTCCCACCAAATCCTCCTCTATTACATCCTCTTCCTCCTCTTCTTTATTAAATTTGGTGACCCTAGAAATTTTTCTTTTCCTCTTCTTCTCTTCAACTGCTTCCAACCGAACCCTCATATCCCGAACAAGTTTATAGAGACCATTGATTTTGCCCATAATATTATTCTAGGCCAAGAAAATTTGTTTTTTGGCTTCGATGTTGTCTATCATACCATTCCTAACCACTGAATTTTCCTCCTCCATGACCTGAACCACAGTCTCCAAGTAGTGCACTTTTTTATTCAAGTCCTCATGGATTTTCTCAACTTCTGAGATCATTTTACCTTTACCTTTTGAGGACCCAGATTCCCAAATCTTCAAGCCCACCACATTATTCCCATCCTCACCTATGTTATGGCCCAATTTTCCCTCACACATCTTAATCAAACATTCAACCAGAGTGATATCCTCCTCCGCCTTGGTTAGGGGCATGGGTTTTTCTAGCACAGGTTTACCATTTTGAAATAGAAGGGGAATGAGCCTCTCATGAATAGGGGTATCCACCTTACATTGCTAAAACTATTTCACATATGTTTTCAAAGACATGAACAAAAATAAAGAGAAACTTAACATTTTCTTGTGCCTAAACATATTTACGAGAGATGAGTGATGAGTGTAAATCTTACGATACTTTCCTTCCAAAATTTAAATACTTCATAATGTGAAGGAAAACCTTCCTCCACACACCAAGGATGCAAGATCAAGAAATTCCATCAGTGAAGTAATACACCTTTTCTTGTTAATGAAAAAGGTGTTAATTTCATGCCCACATCTATTCCTATCCTTAAAACTTTTTATGCCATCCATATCCATACCAGTAATCCAGGAAATGGCTTCCTTCGAGGTCTAAATTTCAATATCCCTGACCACGGCCTTATCATCCTTCCACTCCAATCCAAACTCCCTTGTTAATGAGGGATCGTTCCCTTGTAATTTTATGATAGAATTTCTAGATTCCCCAACCTGGAGCATGTGCCACATAGAATGGTCATCCACAATATTGCCATGGCTAGAAGGTTCCACCCTGACTATGTCTCCTCTCGTGGCTGCCAAAATATTTCCAGAACCCCAACCAGATAATTCTTGTAAATTTTGGTGTTAAAATGAACTTTCCAAAGTGAAATAAATCCAAACAAGAGCTTGTTGTTTTGAGAAATGGGCCAATTTTCCTCGCTCGCATGGATGGTAGTGAAATTATTATAATTTTTCATGGTGTGTAATTTCATTAATTGGCATGGGGGTGATGTCACCTTTATGCCAGAATTTAAAATGATTATAATGTACACCCTCACTAGCAAGCCTATCCACACATGTGTTTCCAAGGTGAGGAGTATGTTTGATGATGAAAGAATCAAACCCCTTAAGATGCTCCTTGATATAAAAAATAATGTTACCCAAAGCCCAATTGTGGTAAGTATCCTTTTTAATGGCATTGCTAATGAGAAGAGAGACCCGCTATATTGAAATATATTTGATACCTATTTCCTTATATAGTCTAACACCCCAGAGCAACTTGGGATCCTCTACCACATTGTTTCTTTGAATACCCAAAGGCCCAAAATAGGCAAAGATCTAGTCACCTTCATGATCTCTAATAATGCCACCCCCCCTTCCATGTTAGGATTACCTTTTGAAGCCCCATCAAAATTGTGTTTAACCCTACCTCTTTTTGGTTTGGACCAATTGATTTGATTAGAACGAAATAATACTTGAGGAGGACTATAGGTGAACTATTTGAGGACTTCTTCTTCCTTTCTAGAAAAAGCCTTTTTAATCTTACTTGTGAAAATTTTAGAATTTTATTTAATAGAGGAAATCAAAAAAGCACTAAATTTTATAATATTAGCTTTCTCATTTTGTAAGATGAGGGCATTCCTTTCCTTCCATAAGCACCAGAAGAAATGGGGAAGGTCCATCTTCCAAACAAAAATAAGAAAGGGAAACCTGAAAGGGAATTCACATTGCAAACAACAATCCTCAATGGAATTAGGAACAATCCACTGCACTTGGATTCAATCCATCACCTTAGTTAAGACCGCTTGAGAGAAGGCACATGAGATGATAAGGTTTTTGACACTTTCCTCCTCTTTGTTACAAAGGACACAATTGTTAGGTAAAACCATTCCCTGTTTCCTCAATTTATCAACAGTGAGGATTTTATTTTGCACTGCTAACCAGAAGAAAATGTTGACTTTAGGTAGAAGATATTTCACCCATAGTCTACCCCAATAGTCCTTTTGGATAGAATCATTGACATTAAGGTAGTAGGAAGATTTAACAGAATAATTTCTTGAGTCCTCTTCCTTCAAAAAAATAGAGTCCTCATGCTATTGAAACCTCGAGATATAAAAACTACATAATTTAAGGTTGAGAGAAGAAAAGGAGATCATATCCTCGATGAAATCAAGGGTAGATTCAAAGCCTCCCAAATGATATCATCATTAGAAAGAATCCAAAAGTTGTTAACCCACACTTTTCCCCTGTCTTCAAAAAACTATGCCACAGATCTCCAAGGTTATTCCTCTACAAGTAGTTTCTCAGAAAACTAACAATGCCTCCAGAAGTGAATCTTGTTTCCTTTCCCAATATTCCATTTAATACCCCTGATCAAAATATCCCTAGAAGAAAGAAAATATTTCCAGAAAAAAGAACCACAAGGGAGATTTTCAAGCAAGAAAAAAGTCTATATTCTTCCAACATTCGCTAAATATTTACTTTTGATGATGTTAGTCCATAGACCATCTTCCTTTATCACTCTCCATCTTGATTTGGCCACAAGGGCCTCATTCATGTACCTCATATTATTAAATCCCAGACCCCCACATTTCTTGGGTCTAGTAACTTTATCCCAGAACACATGAGGGAATTTTAACTTCTCCTTCACCCCAACCCACAGGAATATTTTTTGATTTTTTTTTCCAGTACCTCCAAGATCTTAATCAGTAACTTGAAAAAGAGACATAATATAAATGGGAATGCCTTGGAGAGAAATTTTAAGAAATTGAATTTTTCCAGCTTGTGTAAGGAGGATACTCTTCCAGGTAGCCAAATTCCTATTTACTGTCTTGAGCAAGTTATTCCATATTGAAAGATATGACATCTTATGAATGAGAGGTATTCCCAGGAAGGTATCTGGGAAAATATTAATCTTATAGCCAAGAATATGGGTGAGTCTGACTTGAAACTTCCTGTCCACATTAATGAAAAAATTAGTTTTGTGGAAATTGACAAGTTGAACTGAGTCATTCTCATATTAATTTAGAACACTCTTAAAAATAGAGGCTTCATGAATAGAAAATTTTCCCATCAGAAAGTTATCATCCAAAAATTTATTGAGACAGATGGGAGGAAGGCCATTAGAAATGTTGAGTCCTTAAAAAATATTAAGGGAAACAACTTGATTTCACAGTCTACTTAAAGACTCTACCACAATAATATAAAGGAAAGGGGAGAGGGGGCCACCTTGTCTAAGCCCCCTCCCAGCTCAAAATAAACCTTTAGGCTTTCCATTAATAATGATAGAGAAATTGGAAGTAAAAATACATACCATAATCATGTTAATAAAGAACTCATCAAAACCAACCTTGATCAAGATGGCCCGCAGAAAGGCCCATGAAACCCTATCACAGGCTTTGTGCATATCAAGTTTAACAAACATAGTAGATATTCCCAAATTTTCAATGGAATTAATGGCCTCTTATATAACCAAAATGTTTTCCAGAATGTGTTTTCCATGAACAAATGCACCTTGATTAGGAGAGATGAAATTTGCAAGCAAAATCCTGAGCCTAAAAGCAATGATTTTGGTAAGCGATTTGTAGTTGGTATTACATAGGCTAATGGGTCTGACATCTTTAACATCCTTTACCCCTATCATCTTAGGAATGAGTACCATGAAAGTATTGCTAGTTTGTTTTAGGAGTTGCCCATTACTGAATAATTCTTGAATGATCTCAATAACCTCTTTCTTAATCACCTCCCAGAATTGTTGGAAAAAAAATGTCAGGAAACCATCTGGCCAAGGAGATTTATCCGGTTCCATATAAAAAACAATAAATTTTATCTCTTCCTCCCCCAAAATAAGCAAGAGCTCTTTGTTTTACTGTTGTGAGATAACATTCTAGAAGAGACCTAGAACCTTCTCTCATGAAGTCCTATTCGGCTCTATCTTAGGAAGAAATAGATCCTTAAAGTAATTAATAACAGTTTCATTGATTTCCTTTTCATCAGAAGTAAGTTCACCATTAGTTTTCTTGATTTCCTTGATCTTGAGTTGATTGGTTCTGGAAGTAGTAGAGAAATGAAAGAACTTGGTGTTTTTATCACCCTCCTTTAGCCATTTAACTCTATATTTTTGCTTCCAATACACTTCCTCTTTGGCGAGGATACCATGATATTTTATGAGAAGAGTATACTCTTGGATTTTTAGGTCTTGGTTAAGGCCATTCCCCTCCATTAGCTCCTCTATAGTTCGTAGATCCTCCTCAATTATGTTTTGAGCCTAAAAAATATTCCCAAAAGTCTCCTTATTCCAAATTTTCAAGTTATTTTTGACATCTTTCAACTTGAAACTTAATTTGAACATTGACACCCCATGAAAAGGAACATCCCATCATTCTTGCATTCTCTTGAGAATATCTGGATGTTAGAGCCACATTTTTTCAAATATGAAAGGTCTAATTTTTTGGGAATAACCATGCCCAAATTGAGGAGGATCAGATTATGGTCAGACCTGATTTTGGGAAAAGTGGACAGAGAATAGAGTTGGTTAATCATACAAGTATGGATCATAAAAACCCTATCCAATCTGATCTGGATGAGATCTTGACCAGTTCTTCTATTAGACCAAGTGAATTTATAACCCCCTTACTCCAGATCAAACAAATCATTACTCATCAAGAAAATATCCAAATCATCCATACTATTGGTATAAGAGATGGTTACCAATTTTTTTTCCTCAGGATAAATGGGGGTGTTGAAATTTCCCCCCATAATCCAATCTCAATCCTTAAATAAGAGCCTGAAACTTGAAAGCTCCCCCCAGAGTTTCCTTCTTCCAACAACAAAGTTGGGGGCATAGATATTTGACACAATCTAGGTTTTATTATAGGAAAAATTAGTGAAACTCATAGCCCAATGGTTAACCGAGGTTATAAGTACCTCACCTTTCACTGTAAGAGGATTCTAGAGAGTGGAAATGCCACATGAAGCCCCTCTGAGTTGACACCAACCCAGAGATCATCTTTCCAAACCATCCTATTAATAGCTTTAAATATTTAAGTACTCATTTTAGTTTCTTGAATCATCAAAATGTCATGTTTATATTTGTTCCTAAGATCCTTCACAATTTTATGCTTTCTAGGGTTCTTCAACCCCATTATGTTCCATGATAGCAGAATCATTTATTTTTATTTGTATGTGAGAACCTATGGGGTTTTTGTAGCCATTTATCCATTTCTTTCTTTTCCAAGGTCTCCCTCTTTTCCTTGTTTTTTTTTCATCCTTTTGGAGTTGAATCTTTACCAAAATCTCCTCTATAGTTTCTCCTTATTATAGACTTAGTCCCCATGATTGGAGTAGCTGGAGAAAACCCTAGCTCTACTACATCCTGGAAAATACCCCCCATCTAAAGGACAAAATTATTTGAGGTTAGGATACCAACATCCCACCTCTGCCCAAAAGAACAATGTTGATCAAGGGATCACTTTTTATAAAAAAAAAGTTCCCTAAACATCCCTAAATTGTGTCAGTGTAGAAGATATTATTGATATATTTCTTACGATGATTTGAATTTCAAAAACAGAGTTTGTATGCACATTTGGTGGTTGGTTACAGTTGTGGTCAACCCTAGGTGGGACAAAGTCAACTATCGAATCAGGAAATAGTGGCATGTTTGATCATGCAAAGATGATGTATTCTGATTTGTACCTCCAGTCTTCATAACTAAAATTCATCTTCATATTCGTATATGATTGATAAAAAATATTTCTGCATGGTGGGTCACTAGGCCACAACGTGGCCTGCCACCACTTAATCCACTTTACTTCAAGTCACATCGAGTGATTTGTTTGGAGCTCGATGAGCTATTAATAGAGTTGCATTGATATTATATCATCGAGTTACCTTCATTTATACCGAGTTAACCATGTCCACATGGCTCGTGGCATATTGTTCAGGGGGATAAGTATTATCTCTCATTTTGTAACAAGGTTGTTATGTGGAGGGTAGACTCGGTGAGGACTTAGCAAAAGGGCTCAAAAAGCCATGCATGGAGGGCTCGATGAGGTGACAGTGAGGTTAGAATCGATGGATGGTGTAGCGGTGGACTCAGGGAAATTTGTGGGTGACTCAAAAGTGGAGAGGGCACGTGGATTCAATGGATATCTCACCTAGGTGGATAGTGTAGTGAGCTCGGTAGAGGCAGTGAGGTAGATGGTGAAAAAGGCTCAACGTAATGTGGTGAGGAGGGATCGCAACAATAGAAGGGTTGGTGATAGTAAAATGAGGATGTTATAAGAAGGTAGGTCTCCAATGTAGTGATAACAGGTAGCTTGGTTTGGCTGCTCAACAGCCAAACCAAATCCCCCCCCATGACAACTCGGTGACCCTAACCAACTCAGCCAGTGGGTTGTTTGAGTGGTGAGTTGGCCGATAAGGCCTTAAACAAAATTTTAGTGTCTCAATTGCACTATAAAAGGGACCTCTCAATGATTGTAAAGACACCACGAGCTTGTCCTTTCTAAAGCTTATTTGTGGGATTTGTAGTATTTTGGATTTTTTTAAAAATAAATTTGTTTGCACCATATTGAAATCCTATAATTACTATAGGAAAATATTGTTTATTGGCCTATTATTTTTAGGCAATATTAGATTAAATATTTTTTATTGGGAGTATCTTTAAACTCCCTAACAAGCCCATTGAGGCACATTATTTTTCCCTTGCTAAACCTGGATTATCGATTGGAGTGTTGAAGGATGCATTATAGTGTTGGGAAGGTTGATTGAGTTCCAAGGGAGTGTGTACATCAGGAAGGTGGAGAACAATCTAACTGATCATCAGAAATTATTTGACTAGGCAAGTGGAAATTCCATTAGGTTTTATTATAAGAAATAATATTGTATTTACAATTTTTACTAGTGGAATGGTTCGATAAGAACCTAGAGATGTAGGTTATGACCAAACTCTGTAATCAATCATTGTGTAATTTTTCATTATATGCTTGCATTAATTTTAAATTGATTTCTTAAAAGGAGAAACTAGTTGGAAAATAAAATAATCCTATAGGGGTTGAAGATCAGGTAGATAAAAGCTTGATCATTTTCAGATCAAGTTGGTATAAGAGCTGGTTCAGCTCCATATTTACTTTCAGTAAATCTGATTAATAGAGTGATTGCTTCAAATTGGTGCAGTTAGTTCAATTTGTGTGAACAGGGTACAAGTGCACTATGGGAAAGATGTCTAAATAGGAAAAACTCAATGAGGTTGTATCTTATAATGATCAGATCTAAGAAGAGAACTCTCTCATGTGATCAATGTATTACTCCTTGCAAGAGGAGAATGCTCGCATAAAATTAGAATTGCAAACCAAGGATGAGCTCTTAGCAAGGTTGTAATGTGGTGAACAGAATAAGGAAATACCTTTAACTTCATATATAAAGACCATGGCAAATGATTTCACTATAAGTTGTTCACCATGTGAATCTTCTTCCTCTTATTCGGCTTTAGATTCAGGTAATGAGGTCTTTGGTTGGTTTGAAAAGTATACTAGAGGCGTTTTAGCAAAATTGTTAGATAAAATGGGATTTGATGGAAGAGGCCTTGGTAAAATCAGCCAAGGCATATCTAACCCAATACAGGTTGAGGATTTTCCTCATTTTACAGTTTTGGGTTTTCCTAGTGTGGGAATGGATATTGGATAATGATCCAAGAATACTAACTAGTGACAAGCTTCCAAAAGAAAAGTGAATACCCCAAAAGTCTTGCAAAAATATTCAAAGCAGGAAACTTATGCTTCGTTAGCATAGACATGATGTGGTAAGAAAAATCAGTGAAGAGGTAATGATATTCCACCTCCAGTTTCTTACCATAATCATAAGCACAGTAAAATTTTTGATCCTAATTTTTCAGTTTAAGAAGTACGGTTATGATTTTTAGAAAATGTGGAATTCCTTTCCATGTAATTTTTGTGGATTGCATAATCATTTTGTGGCTAGATACTGGAAAAGAAGGAAATTGATGAATAAGTTGATGTCATTCATCAAGAAAATGGAAAATCAAAAAGACCAATATTGTCATGTAGAGTCGAGAAAATGGAAAAGGAGTTCCTCATCCCAAAAGAAGGAGATTATGAGGAATTTTTATGCTCATTTCTAGAGGAATGGGCAATGGGTGGACAATTGCTAGAAACTGTATCTATCTCACCATCAGAGTTATGGCAAGCCAAAGATGGAATGGAGGCCTATTGCAAAGGAAAAGGAGGTTTCTACTCCACCACCAGTTAACTATTCAACCCAAGACTAGGTAATACCTGAAAGTGAAAGTCCTTTAAAATGGGTAAATCAACAGTTTTTCAATTATATATTGCATAATTCAAATGGATGAATAATAAGCAGTATTTTTTTGAGATCAAATTTTATGAGAAAATGTTGAGAGAAAGGTTTACCATACTCAGTGGATTTTCTTAGAAAATTTGATTAATACTACAAACATATCTTCTAATCATCTTTTGATTACCTCTTATAACTTAGATACAAGATTTAACTCATATTAAGCTTTGAGATCTATCAACCACATGTCCAGATAGTTGAGCTCATAGGTGTCAGCTCCCAACTTTAATCTATGTAGAGGCATTATGACCGTGCAATAGAATGGTAGCTAAATCACTGTTGGCATTGACGTCGGGTCAGAAATTCACTTCTGTGAAGAGGACATCATCGGAATCTAGCTGAATGATACCCAATATTAGTTTTTCAACAAAAGAAGCTCTAAAAAGATTAGCTCAAAATTTCATTCTGTGTAGAGGCATTGTGATCGTGCAATTGAATGATAGCTGAACACCATTGGCATCTAACAACAGGTCAAAAATTCATTGTGTAGAGGCATTGTGACTATGTAATAGAGTGGTACCTAATAGTCATTGTGAAAAGGAGAATTTGTACCATGTAGAGGCAGCATCCATGTAGCGAGGTTGGAGTCACCATTTTTGGAGCTCTCAAAATATTAGCTCAGAAATTCATTTGGTGTCAAGGCATTGCGACCACACATTCTAATAGTAGCTGATGATCAGTATCAGCATCATGCATCGAAGGCTCAAGGTCTTGAAAGAGTCTTAGAGTAGTGCATTAGAGGAATTGAAGTCTAAAGAGGGATGTGACATCAGGTCAGCAGTTCATTCTGTGTAGAGTCTCTTATGACCCTGTAATAGGATGGTACCTGACAAGTCATTTTCTATCACCAATATTAGATAAATCATAGCTCTAAGTAACATGAAGTTCCTTAACACCAGTTTGGATTATGCGGAATCAACTAGGAGCTTGGAAGTCTATTATAGAGTCAAATAAGATCCTTGTTGACATATATTAGGAAGCATTGCATCGTAGAGGTGTGGAGATCTTATTCAGATATCAGAGTGGTGGAACGAAAGCATCATGGGCCCATAGCCCACAAGTATAGGATCAGAACAAAGTTGTCAAAATGAGAAGGTTGCATAGGAAAATACCCAAGGGTCTACTATAGTAGTACTTATGAGGTAACAGTAGAATTTCCAGATTCAGGATAGAATGGAAAAATGTTCCAATAAAAGATTTTTGGGACAAAAATCCTTTCCTATTGGGGAGGTGTGATCAGGGGGTCATTTTTTATTAAAGAAAAGTTCCCTAAACATTCCTAAATTGTGGTAGTGTAGAATATATTCTCGAGAGATTTTTGATGACTATTTGAACATCGAAAACATAGTTCATATGCACATTTGGTGGCTGGTCAAAGTTGTAGTCAACCCTAGGTAGGACCAATTCAACTGGAGAATCATGAAATAGTGGCAAATTTGATCATGCGAAGATGATGTATTAATATTTGTACCTCCATTCTTCATAACTCAAAATCATATTCATCTTCATATACGATTGATAAAAAATATTGCCACATGGTGGGTCCTCAGGCTACTACGTGGCCTACCACAACTTAATCCACTTTGCTCCAAGACACATCAAGTGAGTTGTTTGGAATAGATCGATGAGCTATTAATAGAGTTACATTGAGATCATCTCACTAATTTACCTTCATTATTACCAAGTTAACCATGTCCACATGGCTCATGGCACATTATTCGGGGGGTTAAGTATTATCTCCTATTTTGAGATGAGGTAGCTACGTGACGGGTAGAATCAATGAGGACTCAACAATAGGGCTCGACAAGACATGCATGGAGGGCTCAGAGAGGTGACAACAGGGTTGGACTCGGTGGATGGTGCAATGGTGGAATCAGGGAAAGATGTGGGTGACTCGGTAGTGGCGAGGGCACGTGGACTCAGTGGATAGATCGCCAGGGTGGATGGTGTACTAGGCTTGAAAGAGGGAGTGAGGTGGATGGTGTAGTGGGCTCGGCGGAATGCGGCGAGGAGGGTTCACAAAAATAGAAGGGTTAGTGAAAACAAAATGAGGACATGGTGAGTAGGGAGGTCACTAATGGAGTGGCAGTGGGTAGCTCGGTTGGGTCGCTCAACTGCCAAATAAAATCCCCCCCCATTACAACTCGGTGACCCTAACCAACTCAGCTAATAAGTTGGTTGAGTGGTGAGTTGCCTGATAAGGCCTTAAACAAAATTTTAACGTCTCATTTGCACAATAAAAGGGACCTCTCCCTCATTGTAAAGACACCCTAAGCTTGTCCTTTCTGAGGCTTATTTTCGAGATTTTGTAGTATTTGGGATTTTTTTAAATATAGTTTTGTGCACTATATTAAAATCCTAAAATTACTATAGGAAAATATTGTTTATTGGCCTATTATTTTTAGGCAATATTAGATGAAATATTTTTTATTGGGAGTATTTGCAAACTACCCAATAGGCCCATTGAGCCACATTATTTTTCACTTGCAACATTTGGATTATTGACCAGAGTGATGAAGGATGCATTGTAGTGTTGGGAAGGACGATCGAGTTCTAAAGGAGGTTGTGCATCAGGAAGGTGGAGAAAAATTTGACTGATCATCAAAATTTCTTCGAAGGAATGATGTAATACTAGGCAAGTGGAAATTCCATTAGGTTTTATTGTAAGAAATAACATTGTATTTACAAATTTCACTAGTGGAACAATTTGATAAGAACCTGGAGACATAGGTTATTACCGAACTCTGTAATCAATCATTGTGCAATTTGTCATTATATGCTTGCATTAATTTTAAATTGATTTCTTAAAAGGAGAAACAAGTCAGCAAATAAAATAAGCCTATAGGGGTCCGAGATTAGGTAGATGAAAACTTGATCAATTTTGGATCATTTTCCCAATCAAAGACACCTCCTCCAAGGAAGGCCCCAGAGCCACTGCCAAAGCATAATTTTATTCTGATTCTGATAAATAATCTTCATCCGCCTTGTCAATATCTACTTTATCACTTTCTTCCCTTTTTTTGAGCCCCTTCAACGGGTTATTTTTCTTATGTCTCTAGGACAACTGTCTCCTTTGGTACTTCTTTCTCTACCTTATTGTCAGAGCTAATGATTCTTCCATTTTTCCCCACCTTCCTCCATTCTAAATTGTCTTATTTTTACCCACAGGGGGAGGATTTGGTGTTGTTTCTTGCTTTTTTCTGTTTTTTAGACATCCTTTATGATCATTCACAATAGTTTCACATTTGTTATAAGCAAAAGGGGATAGTTCATACTAAAATCTCTAGACCCAATCCCCAATTTTTGAAAATAACTTGATATTTCCTTCCAATAAAGCTTCTTATTTCATATTGACATAGAATCTCGTATGGGTTAACCTAGTTCTAGATTTAGAAACCAGATCTATCGCTATCAGTGAACCCAGACTTTTAGCAATGCCAATCAAGATCTCTAGTTCCCAAAACTCAAGAGGTAGACCTAAAAGATTCACCCAAATAGGATATTCAGTAATAGTTTTTTCGAAGGGATAGAAATTCGGTTCCCATTTTTGAACCACAACATGGGACTTGTCAATAAACCAAGGACCTTTAGCTAAAATTTTGGTAACATGTTCTTTTCCAGGTAAAGATATTAAAAAGAAACCATCCACATAAGCAGTTACCTGAATAGATCTATTGGGATCCCATCTTCTCTTAGCCCATCCACATAAGATATCAATGTTGGGTTGAGAACCCAGACATTTAGCAAAAAAATATCCTTCCATATTTGCCTTATTTTTGTCCAAGAGAGATTTTTGTATTTTAAGGGACATATAGCCTTTCACTTTGGAAGGCTCCAGCCCTTCTAAACCATTTTTTTCCAAATTTTTACCCACTAATCTTTCCACCCACGTGGTCTCCACCATTATATCTACTCTTTCATCCTTACCTAGAAAAATCACGTGCTCCTTTTCTGACCCATGAAGCTCCTTAGGATCTAAAGATTCTATAGAGATATTGCTCCCACTCCCATCATTCAAACAAGACTTTCCCGCTCCTTCACAATTCAAAATTCTGGTTCCCGCTCCCATTGCCATTCAAATTTTCAAGGATTTGTTCCAAGGATATGATTTATTTTTATTTAGATATGATTTGATGTGATTTAGATATGATTTGATATGATTTAGATTCGATTTTAGGAAGATATGATTTGATCTTGATTTACTGATTTTAGGAAGAATATATGATTTGATTTTTATTTATTTTAGATTTGATTAGATTTATATGGGATTTGATTAGCTTTTGGAAATATTCTCAGGTGGTTATGTAGGATTTAGCAAGTGTAAGAAATATTTACAAGGTAAGTGTGAATGTGACTTAGGATTATGTAGGAAAGGATTATGTTATTTACTTTTAATTGATTAATGAAGGACATGGAGTGTAAGACGTAGGATTAGAAGGTAAAGTATTAATTAATTAATGGAGGGTATAGGTTTATAACCTAAGATATGAGATGTTGTGGTTGTGAATAAAGATGGAGAGTATGAAAGTAATATATTAATTAATGAGGGATGCAGACATATACAAGATAAGTATGGTGATTATGTTGATGTTGATGTTTTAATAAACATGATGGGTGTAATGTGATAATGAAGGGGGCCCAACAGACACCACTATTGGAATTAGGGGTGCTAATTTTAGGTGTCTACATTTTCCCCCTTTTTATTGAGTTTTTTTGAGAAAAGCAACGAGACAAAAATAAAATGTGATACATAAATTTTGTAGAATTACATGATGAGGTGCTCCCCCCCCAAACTGGGGATTAATAAAAAAGTGAATCGATCATGAGTTTGAAAGAGATAGATGGAAATATGCAAGGATAGGAAGATGATAAAGTGATTCCCTAGGATGACGTAAAAATAAAATGGGTTTCATCATAAAATCAAGTGATAGGGGAACATAAAGGTTTTTGTCCTATACACATGAATTTTAAAACTAAACTGGATGTTTTGACGAGGTCAAAGGACAAAGAATTGATGTTGCCACAAAGGTGGGCTTACAAGGCCAAGAATTCAAGTGACAGGGGAATCAAAGGGGTCATGTCCTAAAAACATATGAATTAATGGAAAAATATGATATGATGATTTAATGAGGTCAAAGTACCAAAAATTGATGTTGCCACAAAGGTGGGCTTACGAGGACTAGATGGGGGTCCTGACAGTGATCAAGGATGTAGCACCCAAGGAGGTATTTGGCTGATAAAAGTTGATTTTAATGAGTATATGTGATGTTTTAAACATGATGATGTGACATTGAGACGTGCTCAGGATTATGTTTTGATGCTAAGAGATGATAGATATTGTGATATATTTTGGTTGATAAATGTTAATGTGGAAGGGTTGACAATTAAAGTTATGTTTTATGTATGATGTGTATTTGATATTGATGTTAAAGTGATTTAATTTTTTGTCAAAACTATTATTTAGAATGAAACATGGATTGATTTCTTTGTATTGGATTTGATACATATATGATGGGAAAAAAAAAAGTGAACTTGCTTGCACGTTTGGCCTTTACATCGAATGTTAACACATGATTAAAAATGGATAGTCAAAGTTAGGATCTTGGACGTAGAGATGAAGTGAAAATATGTACCCTCCTAGGACATGGCAAGGGATGAAATCTGAAGGTTGTGTGGGAAAAGAGGGTTCTCCTTTCAATAGTTTCATAGGGAAAAGCCCCAACTTTACATTTTTTATTTTTATGCAAAATAATCGATGTAGGAAGTTTAGTATAATGGGAAAGTTGATCGATGCGGGAAAATTTCCTAGGATGCTTTGAATTTTGGCCTTTTGAAGGCTGGTCAATGTGGGAATCCTTTTACATGGGTATCCATCCTTCGAGGGTATGGTCTAAATTTTTTATTTTTGACTTTTGATTTTTATATAGATGGTCATCCTTCGAGGCATCCATCTATGAATTTGACTAGTAGTTTTCCTTTGAGGGATCAATCTACTTTTATTTTTGACAATATGACATTTAAATAGTTATCCTTCAAGGGATCAATCTATTGCTTTTGACTTTTACAGGAAGCATCCATAGATATTTTTTACTTTATTTTAAGCTAAGGGAAAGACCCTAATAGGCCGTTTCAAGGAAGGGAGAAGATATGTATACACACATTACACATGTGTGCCCCAAGACATATATTTGGTTGGTAGACAAGGTGTATGGATAATGATTGTGAGGTTCTTATTAAAGAGACCTTTTCCATGTGAAATATGTGATGAGAAAATCCGTGGTGCTCATCTTTAAGGTGTATTTAGGATGTTGATGGAAAACCGCATACTTTCAAATCATTACAATGATAAAATGGTTGGATAACGATGGAATAAGATATATATGTGACTACTATCATGATGGTCAATGTGTTAACGGTAGAAGCGCTGAAAGTGCAAGACATCAAAGGTTTGACCCATACTATAAGGACCAATCCAATTAAGGGAAAAAATCCCACATTTACTTTGAAGTAATGACATTCTGATTAGATTGATATGATAATTTGGTGAGGACGTGTGAAATGGAAGGCATGTAAAGTCTGAGTAGATAGGAGCTTTTCCAACATAATATTTTGGATAGAAATGACATGTGTTAAAAGGAATGATTTCTTGAGGATGATAATTTTTTTTGTATTGATTAATCAATTGTATGGTAAATAAAGGATTCCTTGACAAAGGATCTATGGGAAATTTGGATGCGGTATGAGAATACAATTGATAAATAGTGGTAGATGACGAAGCTTTGGTTTTTCATTTTCTTCATGTATGTTGATGTTGGGTTCATATAGATGGGTGAATTATATTGGTTTGAGATAAGGGAACTCCACTAGAAGGTGATGGAAAAATACATGAGGAACATTTTTCAAGATTTGGTTGAGGATGACTCCTTGGTTCTGCACATTTTGGTGAAGAAATTATTAGTGGCTTGGGCATTTATGTTGATGAGGTTGATAGAACTTCAAGGGAAGGTATAAACATTGATGAGGTTGAGGGATCTTTAATAGAAGGTGCTGACGCGGTTGTGAAACCTTTAATGGAAGGGATAGATGTGATTGAAGGACCTTCAAGGGAAGGTGTTGATGAGATAGAGGGACCTTCAAGGGAAGGTGTTGATGGGACTCAGGGACCATCAAGTGAAGATTTTGAAGAGATTGAATGACCTTCAAGGGAAGATGTTTAAGAGGTGTCCAATAAAGACTCACTAATGGTAGAATGAGGATGTCCCCCTTGACTTACAGTTGTATTTGAGGGTAATGACGAGGGTGGATATGTTGTTGATGGCTTAGGATGGTCCTATTTTAGGGGAAGATCATCGATAAGGAAGATTCATTGGATTATGGATTTAAGTGCTTTACAACTCTCCGTGTTATGCGTTGAGCATCTATGGTAGGCACAAGTTTTATCTTGATCATACCAGGTAGGTTTTTAAGTATGTGGATGGGGTGTTTTGATTGGTGGTAATGTGATAAGAGAGGCCTGCATGAGTCTATCGAGGATATCAACGTAAGTACCTTTTAGGGGATTTGGATTAACGGATTTTGACCTTGACTTACGAGAGTGTTTAGGAGTACATGTCTTATTTTTGAATAGGGTTATATTAATGGATGTTGTATGGTGTTAGAACATCATAGGGACATTGTGAGGTTGATAAGATGGAGAATATGACCCAAGAAAGGGATAACATGTGTGATTGATAATATTGGATCATGGATGAGGTCCCAAAATAGAGGAGGAGGGATGGCTGATGGATGAGATAGGGTTTGATTGTGTGCCATGATATTGAGCTAAAGGATCGGGTCCTCAAATTGATGGTAGAGGTGGACACATAGATTCAATAGACTTATATTATGATAAAGGACAAGGTGACAAATGGATGGTAAATTTGAGACATTAGATTATATGTGCTTAGATTTCATAGTATTGATTTTTGGTAAAGGAGGGTGTTTTATGGTAGATGATGAGGATGAGGCAGAGAACGTGCTCAGTTTTGTATTTGTAACTTTTAAATTAGATAGAGAAGAGGTACTTATGTCAAATGACAAAGGCAAGGTTGTAAGTGTGGTGGTATTTGACCATGTAGTGTTTGATTTAGGGAAATGTTCCAAGATGGAAGGTAAGTGAGTATTTGGGGATATGATTGGGTCTGATTCAGATGAGGGAGGTGTTATTTCTAGAGATGATTAAGATGAATTACAAGAGTTTTCTAGTTTGTTGATTAATTCAATAAGTTATTAGATATTGAGATCTTCAATTACAAATGATTATTTAGTAACACCTTCCAAAGTGGAATATAAGGGTTGTAAAGGAGTGATGGATGGTTAGACAATGGACACGGGTGATATCAATGTGTGAGGATCATTGAAAATATGATCCATTAATTCTAAATTTTCAAGAGGAAGCATCGGTGATAAATGGGTCTTCTTGTAGGGAAGATCATATTTAATATTGTTGATGACATAGCTCAAGGGATGCACAAAATTTATAAGGGACTTAATCGATCGAATGTGTTGGATCATGAAGAAAATTTATTTCATCATGTGTGGTAGTTTCATATAAATCATAGAAAGACCTAGGGGAATCAAATAAAACATGTGTAGTCTCATCTGAATCATAGGAATACCTAGGGGAATAAGATAAAACATGTGTAGTCTCATCTAAATTGTAGGAAGACCTAGGGGAATCAGATAAAACATGTGTAGTCTCATCTGAGCCATAGGAAGACCCTGGGCAATCAGATAAAATGTGTGTATTCTCATATGAAACATATGGAGATTAAGGATCGAGATAGCCTTCTTTGAGGGATTGGATTTCTAATTTCCTAGAAATGTTGAAGGCTTCATCGAAGGTGCAAAATGTATAGATTTGAAGGGTGGAAGATTTGTGGTGGGAACATGTTCTGGTAAAAAAATCGATTAATTTCGACTGCGGAAGTGGAAAATAAAATTGAATGATAGTGCTCTACCATCTAGTGAAAAAGTCTTCAAGGGATTAATTATTGGATTGTTTCATGGTATGAAGGATGGAAATGGCGATTTTACGAGTGACATTTATAGCAAAGTGATTGAGAAACAACATAGCTAATTGTGTGAAAGAGACCAAAGAATATCAACGAAGGAAATTTTACAAATCCAAACTAAGTCTTGTTAGTGACATAGGGGAGGTTCTAAGAAGGAGATCTTGATCATGGATGATGAGATAACATGAATTTCTAAAGGATAGTATGTGTTGATGAGGATCCTCCTAGTCATGGAACATGGTAAATTCAGGAAATTCCCAATGCAGAGGATAGGGCTTATATGGTACTGAAGGATGGATGGGTTCATTACAAACCTGATCATAAGTGAGGACTTGTTTGGATCCTTTGATAGTAATTTCTAAATTTTCTAATATGTTTGATAGAGCTTGTATGGAATCATTTGTAAGATTAAATGTGAAATAATTGACGAGAGGACTGATGGATTTGACTGATGAAAATGCAAAGTAGTATAGTTTTGTAATAGATGGGCTTGATGAGGAGATTGATGAGGTGTAGCTTGAGAGGATATTGTTTTGAAGTGGGTTGTGATTAAGGGATGTTGGGGGATTTTGAAAATTGTTGAGTATACTATTTTTATTGGCTGAGAGGAGTTGATTGGGCCTAAGTAGGGATATGTGTATGGATTTGGGACATCTAAGCCATTGAAAACAATTTGAAGCAGAGATGGGTTGATTATATGAAGGATGGGGGATATTGAGATTCCAATGATATTGTGATGAAGATGGGGTTGTTGGAAAGACCACTTGATGAGATACATGGGACATAGACTGAGAATAAATAGTTTGGAAATAGTTTGGTTGTGAAGAATAGTCATAGGTTTGTTGGATGGGATTATTGTAGGATTGTTGAATTGGATAAGAGGTAGAAGTTCCATAGGGAACATAAGATAGATTAGATGACTCTAGAAACATGTCAGAGCTAAATAAAGTTGACTAAGATGTGATAGGTTGATAAAATGGGTTATAATGTTGTACTGGTGTAGATAATGATGCATACATATTTTCTAAGGTTAAATCATGAAATTGCTAGCAAACAAACACATAATTTCGTAATCAATAAAATGAAACTAAATGGATGGATTTAAAAATAGAAAATAAGAAAGAATAATAACTTTTAGATTTTCTTGATTTAATTAAGAAAAGTGAAATGTGAAAAATGGATGATGGGTCCTAGGAAATGTCAAGTCATGGCTAGTTTTAGGTATGTTTATGGAAAGCATTTCTTGATATACCTGAAGGTACGTGAGGCATGACTCTTATACTATTTCCAATACGCGGCATGTATATTAGGGCCTACCGCCTCACTTCATGGTCCCACTGTGATAAGGGAGGAGGGTGTTGAGCCAATATATATTGACATACAGGAGATTATACTCAGCCAGAACACCATGAGTCGGTTTCCTGTTTGGGTGATGAAATCCCAATCAGTTTCACCTGGGTGGGAATTGTTTGAATTTGTTTTTTATTTATAGGTGGTTTGGTTGTGTGTGGGGGAAAAATAAGTGAATGCAACGAATTTTCCTCCTAATTAGACTATGTGAAACAAGAAGGATGTGAATGTTTATTTTAAGATCCAAAAAGAAATGTTGATTTCGATGAAGACATATAAACAAGAATGTAAAACTTGAAAGCAAACAGAAGGTTCTAGGACTTACCATGAGAGTATTCCTTTTTTTAGATTTTTAGAAATTTTTTAAAGCAAGAAATCAGAAAATCCAGCAGATGAAGCTTTCAAAAACAGTACCCTGCAACCAAATTAGAGGAAATAGAAAGAAAGAAAAAAGTAAGTAGAAAATCTAGATTGGAAAATTATAAGAAAAATACATAGGGAAAACGCAGGCAATTAGGCTAATCGTAGATAATTATTTCATAATGAAAACAATTAGCATTTTATTGATTGAAATGAAACAGAAGAAGAAGGGACAAGTGTCTCACCGGGCATGCCAAAATGTTGATGACAATTTTTCCTTTGCGGCTGGTTTAGTATTACAATAGGGAAAAATTTGATCAACCTTGAATATGTTGGGGTTTACAAGATACCCGCAGATGATGTTGAAGTTTGATTAGACTATTGCACTCCGTAGAAGTTCCTTTCCTACAAATGAACCTATAATCATAGACACTACACAAAATGGATTGAAGAAAGTTTATTGGGTGGATTTCGTGGAAAAGGACTAGTCCCCATAAAGTCAATGGACTTCCTTACAAGGATGTCAATCCAATTTTAACAAATTGATACATTAATGATAAAGTGAAATGATAGTAAATGATAAAATGATAACAGACGATACAACCAAACAATGTAAGGGAAAAGGGACTGGCAGGGTCCAAGGCTATATATTGGTCTGATGGTGGTTCCAGATCCAAAGGGAGTTGAGGAATCACAATATGGCTCAAAGGAGAAAAGATGTGGATGGATATGTACCCATAAAGGCAAGTGTGATAATGTGTTTGGTTTGGATAAATGATAAAACACTGCATAGATGGATCAAGGGAGCTTAATGGGATATTGATGGATACTTGCAAATATGAAATATCAATCAGGATTATGGTCTAGATGATAAAAGATATGATTCCCTGATAAATGATCTGAGCAGACGGAAATTACTTGTGATTAGATGAATCGTTGATGATAGGGCAAATCGTCACTGATTATTGAAGAATATAGACAGGTTAATAAGAGCCAAGACAAAATTGATTCAAGTTATTAAATGATGAATGATTAATGAAATAACAAAAAATTAAGGTACCTACCTCATTCTAGTTGATGTGTAAGACTAAGAATTGATGATATTATCTAGATAAGAGGAGTTTGCAGATGTGTCAGAAGAAAGATGTAGATGATGCACTGAGTTGAGATCCTGGATATGTCAATGGCCTCTATGAGATGAAAAAGAGACAAATTAATTAAAGAGGGATATAATACAAAAAGAATGCTATTTTTTAAGGCCAAGCCCAAATGATTATCAGTTTCCCTGGAAAAAGGCATGGAACTTGTATTTATAGAGTTAATAGGATAAAATCACCTGAGATTTGGGGAATCACCATCGATTTTAGGAAGTTAGAGTTTGGGAGGGATAAGAATAGATAAATTACTAATTTGAATTTTGGTGTTATGGGATTTTTTGGGATTATGGTGTGACAACTTAGAGAAGTCAAGATGTGTATTTTGATGGGTTAAGATTGGGATTGGTTAGATGAGGAGTGATTTTGGTAGGTTCCCTAATTTAACTAGTCATAACTAATGTGAAGTGGGGGTTGTAAATTTCATTTTTGGATTGTTTATAATTTATTTTGCATGTAATTTTTAGTGGATAATGGTTGAAGAGGTTAATAAATATGATTTTATATGATTATATATGATTTAGATATGATTTGTGTGATTTAGATATGATTTTAGGGAGATATGATTTAATCTTCATTTACTTACTTTAGGAAGAAGATATGATTTAATTTTGATTTATTTTCAATTTGATTATATTTATGTTGGATTTGGTTAGTTTTTGGAAAGATTCTTGGGTGGTTATGTAGGATTTAACAAGTGCAAGAAATATTTACAAGGTAAGTGTGAATGTGACTTAGGATTATGTAGGAAAGGATTACGTTATTTAATTTTAATTGATTAATGAAGGACATGAAGTGTAAGAATTATGATTATAAGGTAAGTAATAATTAATTAATGGAGGGTATAGGTTTATAACCTATGATATGAGATGTCTTTCTTGTGAATAAATATAGAGAGTATAAAAGTAATATATTATATAATGAGGTATGTAGACTTATGTGACGTAATAATGGTAATGATGTTGATGTGTATGTTAGTGCAGACTCACAACACCCTCGAATGGCCTGGGTGTGAAGTGGGGCATTCAGTGTGATTTCACAACATGGGACCATCTCTCAAGCTGTGGGACTTGTAAAACTTGAGATGGAACTTCGTAGAAAGCCACTTCTTTCTTCCTAATCTACTTGCCAAAAGCTAGTCCACTACAGGAAGAACCTATTCTATCCTAATCTAACCATTCCAAGGGGACAAGGAGAGAGAGAGAGAGAGAGAGAGAGAGAGAGAGAGAGGGTGAAATAGCCTACACTAAGTAGTGATACACTAGAAAAGGAAGTGGTTGAGTCAAAAATTTGACTGCTTGAAGTGGAGAGATGTAAGCAGAGGAGAGGGTGTATAGAATCCACCATGGACTAGAGATAGATTTCGCATAGAACACCACTTCAAAACCCATTAAACACAGCTCCCAGAACCTACAACAAACATCTGAATATGCACAATATACCCTGTAATGATGAGAGGTAAGAAGAGACACAACATGAGACAAGGATGAAAGATGACATCACAACACAAATTTATTGCCTC
>CM034148.1:40393478-40477130 GCA_019776745.2 Taxus chinensis | reverse complement strand
AGAGCTCTTAATAGGCTTTACCCGCAAGGGTACATAGCATTGTCCTCCACAGATATAGCTGTCCCTCTTCATTCTGAGGCCATGGAATCTCGAGTAGATTCAAATTCTCTTCGTTCTTGCACTCATAGGGCATCTACTTCAACATCTCCATTTAATTCATGGGAGATGAAAATTCTAGAATATGGCTGTGGGGGGTATAATGTACAACAAGCGCTCTTGGTTTCAGACCTCTCCTTGTCGCCCAAGACTAGAGGTCGACCCAACTACTGCTTCAAGAGACCTAGAGAGGAACATACTATTGGGTCGTTCCTACCTGGAGGCTTGTTAGCTGAGGAAAAATTACTTGATCCACCTACTACTTGGGTCCCTGAGGACACTCAGCCATCTTGTTATCAAACCCCAGAATATGAAAAATCTAGCAGAATGATGTACTCCATGGGCTACAAAGGCCTAGGATGTGGGAGGAATGAACAAGGACAAAGAGAACCAGTCCCTCTTCCACATTTCAAAACAGAAAGACATGGCATTGGGATTCACCCTTATGGAGCACACCCCAACGATCAAGATGTGACTTGTTCTGAGCATGAGGATAGCTCCGATTATCTAGACAGTGATACAGATTCCTGTTGTAGCCAATATGAGGATCTGGCCTCCACGAACCTTTTCATGAATAATGCTGTCCTAACCATCAGCCCCAATGAACCAACCCTTGACCTTGTATACCCCTCCCTTGTTGAATGGGACCAACAATGTCACGTGCCACTAGATTTATTCGAGAATGATGAGGCTATTGCAGAGTTCATGGGCATAAGGGATACAATTCCCATTGGAGATCACAAGAAGGGTTTATTTATCGACTTAGACACCTGCGCCTACTTCGGCGAGGAGGCTGAACTTCGTGGTCAGCAAAATTTAAAGAAAAGCGAGGGCAAGAGTTCTAAAGAAAATCCTCGGCAAAAATCAAAGTCCAAGTCACACAGTGAAAACCTCTTTGAGGCATTGGCTGACAAACAAATAAGAAAATCAAAGGACAAACAAAGTGACCACGCCAAGGATGAAAATCTCGTAGAGACATCCTTGGATGAAGATCTCAACCTACCTCCCGATCCCACACGTATGGAGGATTTATCAAAATTGTTAGTTGAAGAAACCATTGATGTTAATATTGGTACTGAAGAAGATCCCAAGATAGTAAAATTGGGAGCATCACTCTCAGCCAGAGAACAAAAGACGTTCACTATGCTACTGCGAGAGTTTATTGATGTGTTCGCATGGTCTTACAAAGACATGCCCGGCTTAGATCCAACTTTGGTCGTGCATAACTTGGTTATGCACGCAGACGCTAAGCCTATCAAATAGAAGCTTCGAAAGATGCACCGAAGAGTGGCCTTGTTAGTTAAAGAAGAGTTGGAAAGGTTGCTTGCAGCAGGATTCATCAGGCCAATTGATTATTCTGAATGGATATCGAACATTGTTCCTGTCCAGAAGAAACCTATTGGTATCCGAATTTGCACAGATTTTAGGGACATCAATAAATCTTGCCCTAAAGATGACTTTCCGTTGCCCAACATTGACATGATTGTTGACTCAACCGCAGGGTATGAAATGCTATCACTTATGGATGGCTTTTCGGGTTATAATCAAATTAAGATCGCTGAGGAAGACCAACACAAAACAGCTTTCACAACTCCTTGGGGCACCTTCTGTTATCAGGTGATGCCATTCGGCCTTAAGAATGCAGGAGCAACTTATCAGCGGGCCATGACAGTAATATTTCACGATATGATTCATGACATCATGGAAGACTATGTAGACGACATCCTGGGAAAGTCCAAAACAAGAGAGGAACATCCTATCATTTTGCGGCGTATCTTTGAACGCCTACGTGAATACAAAGTTAGGCTAAATCCAAAGAAGTGTGTCTTTGGTGTGCTATCTGGGAAACTATTAGGCTTCATCGTGTCAAGACGAGGTATTGAGGTAGACCCTGCTAAAGTATCTGCCATCACAGAAATGCCTCCACCTGAGAATATCAAGCAACTACGTAGCTTGCAAGGGAAAATTCAAGCCATTCGCCGCTTTATCTCCCAGCTTGCAGATAAATGTCACTCATTCACTCATTTGCTTAAGAAGGACATCACTTTCATTTGGGGACCTGAGCAACAACAAGCCTTTGCTTTGCTTAAACAGTACCTGGCTAATCCACCTGTCCTCATGCCTCCCACTCCGGGAGAACCACTTTTGCTCTATATTTCCACTACGCAATATGCTATTGGTGCACTGCTTGCCCAATATGACCTTAGCCATAAAGAGAAAGCAGTGTACTATCTGAGTCGCACCCTCATCGCCTATGAATGTAATTATCCTCAGATTGAGAAGGCTTGCTTGGCTGTTGTTTTTACCTTTCAGAAACTTCGCCATTACCTGCTAAATACTAAGACCAAGCTCATATCCAAGGTCGACCCACTCAAGTATTCGTTGTCCAAACCTGCCCTCACAGGTAGAATGGCTAATTGGATCATTCTACTCAGTGAGTTTGATATAGAAATTGTGCATCAAAAATCAATTAAAGGACAAGTACTTGCTGACCAGCTAGCGGAAGCACCTTTGCAAAGCATAGAACCTTTGAGTCTGGATCTGCCAGATGCATCTTTGCTCTACATTGAAGAATCTATCGTATGGCAGATACATTTTGATGGATCTTTTACGTTTCATGGTTCAGGTGCAGGAGTGGTCCTTATTACTCCTTCAGGTGATCCTATACCATAGGCTTTCTGCCTGGCCTTCCCTTGCACAAACAACATTGTGGAATATGAAGCACTCATTGCAGGGATGAAGCTAGCCATCAAGTGGAATATTCAACATGTGAAGGTTGTAGGTGATTCACAGCTAATCATCAAACAGGTTAATGATGAGTATAAAGTTAAGGATGACAAGCTCATACCTTATAAGAAGTTGGTGGAAACTCTGAAGGAGTATTTTGTGTGCATTACCTTTGAGCAAATCCCAAGAGCGCAGAATAGATCAGCAGATGCTATGGCAACGGTGGGATCTATGCTTCGTATTCCGCCAGGGAACAATGATATGCCATTCTTCATAGAAAATCTATGCCAGCCCGCGTATGACATGCCAGAATCTTGCTTGGCTTGTGAGGTTGTTGGTCCCCATTCACCATGGTATGAACCCATTTTCACCTATCTTAAGGACAGTACATTCCCTCCCGAAATCTCCCGCTCTGAAAGCAGAGCCTAATTCGCCAGATAGCCCGTTACACCCTGTTAGGAGGTACACTTTATCGTCATGGCTACGATGGGAATCTGTTACGTTGTCTGGATGTGCCAGAGTCAATCCAGGCAATTAAAGAAGTACACGAAGGAGTATGCGGAGCACATACAAACGGAATGGTCTTGGCTAAGAAACTGTTAAGAGTAGGTTACTATTGGCCCACCATGGAAACTGATTGTTGTAATTATGTTAGAAAATGTGTGCTATGCCAAAAGTATGGAAATTTCATCCATGCTCCATCGCAACCATTGCAACCAATCACTACCCCGTGGCCATTCTCCAAGTGGGGACTTGATCTAATAGGGAAGCTTACTCCTACCTCATCTGATGGTCATACACATATCATCACAGCTACAGAATACTTCACAAAATGGGTGGAGGCTGTCCCTTTAACCTATGTCACAGGAGCACAGATTTCTAAATTCATCATGAATCACATTATTTGCCGATATGGTATCCCTGCAGCCATTGTCACAGATAATGGGAAGTCATTTAAGAACAAAACTGTGAAAGGTCTTTGCCAACGGTTCCAAATCAGATTGAAATGGTCCACGCCATATTACCCTCAGGGTAATGGACAAGCTGAGGCAACAAACAAGACTTTGGTAAGGATAATGGAGAAGATGGTTAGCAAAACTGGTCGAAACTGGCACCTACAAATCCACCCAGCCCTCTGGGCCTACCGAACATCAATTCACACTCCTATGGGTGCGACGCCATATTCCCTTGTGTTCGGGACAGAATCTATCATCCCTTTAGAGATTGAAATCCCATCCCTGCAAATTTCTCTTCGGGACTATTTGAATAAGGATGAAGATTACCGAGTGGCAAGATTGGCTGAGTTAGAGCTCCTGGATGAGAGGCGCATTCGCGCTCTTAATCACCTGAAAGTATATCAACACAGAATCTCCCGCAACTACAACAAGAGAATCATCCCTCGCCAGTTTGAGGTGGGTGATTTAGTTATGAAGGAGAACCAGTTCAACACCAGAGCAGAGCGAGAAAAGAAAGGGAAGTTCGAACCACACTGGTTAGGACCCTATGTCATAGTTGCCAAGTATGGCACAGGGGCATACAAGTTGGCTCACCCCAATGGTGATGAGCTCCGGGAGCCCATGAATTCCATGCATCTTAAGAGGTTTTATGCCTAAACATGGCACAAGAAAGTCATAAAAATAAAATAAAATATATTAAAAAAAAAAAAAGAGAAAACAGGTCGTCCACTAGTGAAAACCACGCAATTGTGGCACTTTGGACAAGTCCTTGGGTGAAAACCGGTTTCCGGTGCCTCGGGAGGATTCGTTGTTCACAAGCATTCTGTATCAGAAGGGTAGTTGTCTTTGTCCTGGACCTGGTTCTACCTTCGCGTTTCCTTGTGCACACCATCTAGTCCAGCCTTGATCCGGCTTTCCCTTCTTCTATTCGTCTGTAAGGGACGTGGTTTTTCGTTATTTCCCATCTTACGCTGGGGGCAACTCAACGAATTCACCTTCTTGTTCATAAGCGCGTGGCTTCTGCCCTTGTATATTCCCCACCTAACGCTGGGGGCATCCATGCTTTCTTGGTTACCTGCACATAGCTTTGGAAAACTGTTGAAAACACAAAAACAATAGAAAATTGTTTCACCAAACACAAAAACAATAGAAAATTGTTTGAGAAAACATAAAAACAATAGAAAATTGTTTCACCAAACACAAAAACAATAGAACATTGTTTTGAGAAAATATATAAACAATAGAAAATTGTTTCACCAAACACAAAAACAATAGAAAATTGTTTCCAACAACATAAAAACAATAGAACATTGTTTCGAGAAAAACACAAAAACAATAGAACATTGTTTCAAGAAAACAACAAAACAATATATATATATATCAAAAAAATCTAAAAACAAGGCAAAATTTTTCAAAAAAATTCTAAAAAGTAAAACACCCTACAAAATGGTAACTTGCTTCTTACAGCTGAAACTTGTGTCTTGCGCATGGTATTTTCTCCATATCCTGTTGGTTTGTCTCACATCTTCCCCGATTAATACGACTCGCGGATCACTGGATTCATAACCATTCACAAAAGCTAGCTGCTTGCTTCGTCTATACTCTAGGGCACTTTTGGTTGCCTGGTACTGTTTCGTTGCGCACAAATGCTTTTCATGGACCCCGTGTCCATTTTCATTTCCCCTTGCATGTATCCTTGCTTGGGGCATCATTTTTAACCCTTGTCGTCAATCACGAACTTGTGGATCTCTTCAGCACTGATAACAAACCATTTGTACAACTGTCTTGACCGTTGTTGGGTTAGATATGTGCGTTCGTACTTGTTTTCCTTGTTACATGAGCTTGTTTCCTTCTCGTATTGCATTGCATTATTGTATGTTGCGTGGAGTTGGTACTTTCAGTAATGGACAATTGTTCGTAGTATGGCTTTTCATGTCATTCTACCTTTGTTGTATGCTTATATTTTTCATAAGGACCGATGATGTAGTTCCTATGGAAATATGATGACATCAAATTTGTTCCAAACAAATAAGCAGCTAGAGGCTAAGCTCTTCTCTCCCCTCATCCATATTTCTTCTACATGACTTCCCTTTCACCCCTAATTCTCCCTCTCCTCGGGGCATCCTGCCTTGTCCCCATTCTTCTGCCTACTTCTCATATTTTTCGATCGTCGATCGGCTTCCTTCATCACCCCATCGACACTCGAGGGGGCATCTCTCCCTCCTACTAATTTTTCTTCTATCTCTTCAAAATCTTTTCTGTCTACTATCTTTGAAGTGGCATCACTTATGCCACCCCAAAGAGGGGCAAATGTAGACACCTATAATTACGCCCAAGCAATTTAAATACTTAAATTGTGCTAATTATCCCATTTCTCGCAAATCAATGACATATCGTCAAAAGCACTCATTTTCCCTCATATCATCATTAATTAATTACACTAGGCTAATTAATTAAGTTGCCTATCCAACAAATGCCCTAATTAACGACTTTCCGTTAATAAATCACCCCTTCTACCTAGACTAATTAATTATTATTAATTAATTAGCTTTCCCTTCCATTTAACCAATAAATCAATATTTAAATGATTTAATCCCCTTATAATAGCCTAAATCGTAATAATATTCTTCTAATTGGCTTCTATAAGCTTACACCTACCTATTAATTAATCACCTTTGATTAATTAAAATACCCCCCAACTCCCATGACTTGCTAAACATGTATTAAACTCTTCTAAAGTAAGGTTACCTTTAATAAAGCAACCTTATCCATTCCTAATCATGTTTTACCTTTATCCCACATTCATGAGAATGTGTTGAATCCTTTATCCTTTGGGCTATATAAAGAGCCCTCCACCTACCTTTTTACTTACACCTAAACTTTCTAAGAGAGTAAATGCAAAGCATATAGCAAAGAGACTAAGAGCTTGCACCTTGCCCTTTTAAGAGTTCATCATCTTGAAGAGTTAAGCCTCTTTCTTAAAGTGCTTGGGTCATATGGGAGGTGTCAAAAGGGTCTTGTAGCCCAACTTTGATTAGCCCCCATTCCTAGGTTCTTGGAGCATTAAGGACAACTATTTTGATAGCCATGGAGCTCACTTAGGTCCATTCATTTATTTGTTGTTAGAGAATAGAGGAGTTTAGATATTTAGCATTGTTAGTTTCAAAGTTTGTATTGATGAATGTTAGCATCTAACCCTTGTTTAATTCTTATCATGATGGTGTTTATGCTTTGTTTTAGCTAAATTGTAGAACTATTTTAGGTGGTAGTTCTTGCTTCATTTGATTTAGCATTAAGCAAAGTATACATGCACACAGTTTCCTAATGATTCAGAGTCACATGGACTGGACCGAGTGGTTACTTGAATAGATTTAATGGATAATGAAGTACCCTTTTTAGAAGAATTGTCATTTGGAAGAAAAATGGCTACAAAAGTTCATGAAGAATGAGGGGACTTTTGCATTTGGATAGATGAAGTCAAAGGTGTGGATGTTGAAGTGGAAGGAAGAGATTGGTTTGGTTTGGGAAGGAGGTATCCTTTCTTAATGAAGTTATGAACAATGTCTTGAAGTTCTCTGTAACATTCAATATTGTTTCCATGGGTATGCTGATATGAGCAAATGAGGTTGGAATCAAACCATGATGAATTCTTGATATTTGGGTCAAAGGCCCTAATAGCCAGAAGCGTGATTTCCAAAATTTGTAACATGATTCAATCAAATCATTAGGAGGTGCTTTGTCTTTATAGAATATCTTGGTCTTTAAAGAAGAATTAGATGTTTGACATGGTCCAGATGTTGAGGATAAAGTTCAAGCATGTTGATGTCTTGATGGTGTTAATTCAGTTTTGCTATTGGTAAATTCCTTAGTGTTGAATGGTTTCAGTTTTGTTTGATGAAATGTTATTGATGAAAAGGTTGTCATGTTGGATTGTTTAGAGGTAGGAATGTTAATTTCCTTATAGGAATGTATAAGGGATTTTTGAGGTAATGTATTAATGGTTGTAGACTTTTTTTGTGAGGTTGCATCCTTAGGAGGAATAAAACAAATTTCCACCAGAGGATCCAGAGGTGGTGTTGGTATAGGCATAGAAAGCATTATTCATTTTATGGATTCTAAGGAAACTAAATATTGATTAGATTGAACTGATGAGGTAGAAGGATCATTTAAAGTTTTCATAATTTGAAGTGATTTCAAAGGATCTTCAAATGATATAGGAGGCGAGGATGATTTGGATGTGATCTCAATGAAGTATGTGGTAGGTGCAGGGACTAGGATTGGATCTATGGATGGTATTATGGGTAAGGAAGGAATAGATGTGGATGATGGAGTGGATGAGGTAGATATACATGTGGAATAAATGGTAGATGTATGTGTGGATATTGAAATAGGTTTTTGATGTACAATATTGATTGAAATTATATGGTGTTTAATGTAGAAATGGACATGTTGATAGTGGATCTGGGAAGCGTTTTTCGAATATATCCAAGAGTGGAGACTAAATTGGTTAGGGGATTGTGTAATAATTTGAAATATGGACATGGTAAGATGGCTGAGATTTTTGAGGTACATAAAGTGTGGTAGATGAAGCAAGGATATTATTGGTATAAGGTTACAGGGATGAAGTAGGACCCTCTAGTTGACATGATTGATAACCAAAGTTATAGTGAAAGTATTTTTAGATGGGGCTAGAAGGAAAAAAGCACAAGATATCAATCATGCTAGATGTTTGAGGAGTGATAGTAATTGATTTGATAAGCATGTGGGTTGTAGTTATGGTTGATGTAGGATAAGTGTTGGATGGTCTTGGTTGTACAAAATAGGAGTGGATGGATAAGGATATAAGGAACCTTGGTGTGTTAAAGCTGGAGGAGATGTTTTATAGGATGTTCGAGGTTGGATTAAAATATTTGATCATTGGAGAACATGAGAAGTGTGAATATTGGTAGATTGTGGTGACTGGATGGGTATTATAGATGAAGCAAGGATATGGTTGATATGAAATGATGTAGGTGTAATAAGATCCACCAATTGAGTGGATTGACATGGTTGAGGGGATTCAAGGGATTTCTGACATAGGAAATCATAGATGGGGCTAGAAGAAGGCTCAAAGGACTCTAAAGGAGCATGAGGTAGAGGTGTTTGAGGTATGGTATCAATTGAAAATGTGTTATATTTGTTTGGTGAAAACTGATTTGTTGTTGGTGGGTTAGGAAAGATCTCTTTAAAATGTTATGGAGTGGTAAATATTAGATTAGTTAAGGGGGTGAATGATATTAGGAAGGAGAAATGTGATAATATTTTTGGGATTGGATGTGAATATTTGTGATGAACCATTTGGGTGAGGTTTTGTTCCATTTTAAATCAAGAAAGTCAGGAAAATAGTTATTTTTATGTTTTTGTTTAAGAAAGTATGAAAAATAAAAGGGGAAATGGATAATGAGGTTCCTAGGAGAAGGTAATATATGTTTGGTTTCAGGTATTTTTTATCTTAGGAAGTGTCATGCGGCTTCCTATTGGGTAATCAAATCCCAATCAGTCTACTAGGTAAGGAGATATTTTGATGTCCTAATTGATTTGTGAGTTTTAGGTTGTGTGTGATAAGATGTGTGATGTAGAAGGTTGAACCCCTATTTAAGCTATGTGAGAAATAGGGATACAGAAAAGAGAGGGTTCTTTTTAAGCCCAAAACGAAGTGTTATATTTGATGAGGACACAGACAAGAATGTGAAATTATGATGCCAAAAGGAGAAAATAGGGAAAAAGTGAGAAATACCTAGATAACACTTTTCCTATTTAATTGCACTTCTTGAGCGATGAGCGATCCAATCCACGAACCCAACATGAGCAAGCAATAAAGTAGAGCCTCATGTTGCAGTGTTAGTGGAAGACATAAAAAGTAAAATACAAAATCAATGAATGCAAGAGATCACATAAAGGGTTATCTCACCGAGCGTACCAAGAATGTTGTCCAAAATTCTTGTTCGTTATCAAATGAATGCACTGGCTACTAAAGAAATTAGCAACTCAAGAATTCTGGAGGGTTTATGTTACCTAGGATGTGTAATTCTTGATACAGACACAAGATGATATTGGATCCTTATTACTTCAAATTAGATGGAACCTGCAAAATGAAAATGATTTTGATTAGATGATTGGGGTGGGGGTTTCCCAACAAAGTGGACTCAAGAAGTGTTAACTTCCGCGGTGGATGTTAACCACCATTGTTAAACAAAAGAGATGTAATCAAAAGGATATTCTAATAATATGTAGAGATTGAAAGAATATAAAATCTGAAAGCAATATTGGTTAATCTAGATATTGATATGATTAAATAACTAAAAGATAGTTTTACCTGGTCTAGGTTGACAGTGACCCAAACTATGCAAAGGAAGGTTGATAGTGACCTGGGAGGATGGATATGAAAAATTCCATAAGATCTAGACTATGCAGGATCTGAGTGCAATCATGTAGCTGTGGGAGTCTGAAAAATGTTGGAGTCTATTTGCAGAGGAAATCCAAAGGAATAAAAACCATGAGAAACAAGGTTTATAGGGATGGATTGAAATAAGGACATTTTTTGACAAAAACCAAGATGAAAGCAGGTTAATTTTTTTGTGACGAAGGAGCTGAAATAGAAGCTAAGCACATGTAGGGGCTGAGAATGGCTCCTGAACAGAAGGTAAGGACTATTAAGGACAAGTCAATGGTGACATGACAAAGTAAATAATGACAATGACAGGGATGGATAAAGCTAAGGGAAGGAAATCCAAATAATCAACCTGTAAGAAAAAATTTGCAAAAAAAATTGATGATGAAGATGTGAGCTTTGTTGCTAATGATATTGACTTACAAAATGTTAGATGTAAAAAATTCAAGATAATATGATAAAGATGATTAAATCTATGTAAAACAATGACAATCTCACCAAAAAAATCTGATCTTGATTAACACATGCACACTGCAAGGAGGTATGTGAGGTTTGCAATGGCTTCTAAATTGTTTAGGTATGAAAGATTATCTTCAGGATGCAAGGAGAGCTTCGGATTCACATGTACTCAATGGAGAATAACAATAAATCACTCATCTTTATAGGGTCGATGGCGACTGGGCTGGGTCACCACCGATCGCGGGGAAAGTTTCCCCAATGGGAAGATTTTCTTGATGTTGGCATGATTCCTTTTATTTTTAGAGCTTTCTGAATTCCTTAAAGCATTAGGTGGGAAGGGATTGTTTCAGGATGAGATGTAGGTGAGTTGGCAGTGGAGATAGGTTAGAAAAAGTGTAGGGAAAAGCAGGGGTGTAGATTTGGAATGAAATCATTTCAAAATGGGAAGTTAGTTAGGGCATGATCAATAATTAATTAATTAATGTTGATTAAATATGATTTATAGGTGATGGGAATTTAATTAATTAATAGGGACTGATTAATTAAATTCAAAGAGGGTATTTCATTAAATAAGGAGGATGAATAATAAAATATGTGCACGCAAGCAATGAGGGGATAGATACCAAATTTAGGTATCTATAACAACGGTAAAAATAAATTACAAAGGGTTAAAATAAAAAATAGAAAAAGTGCCATGTTGCATGTTTTTTAATCAATATTTCATTCATATGACAAGTATAACAATGAGATTTTAGGATTTGTAGGTTATAGATATTTTAGATTTATCCTCATCTTGTACGTTATTATCAATATTTACTTAATAAGACAAGTTTAATATAGAAATTTATGATTTTCAAAGTTATGACACATTGTAGATTTGTTTTTAAGGGCATTTGATATAGATATTCCTTAAAGTGATAAAATTTAGTTTAAAATATATTATATGAATTGTATAACTTCAAAAGTATCGTATATGTTGTTTGTTTCTCTATGTATTTAATAGGGGAAAAATAGACTGATGTCAAAAAAACCCACTAACTAAGATAAGTGCTCTTTGAAATTTGAAGCAGAACATGGAAAGTGACACATCCTAAATGGGCTTTGAGACCTATCATTTTCCTCTTATTTAAGATATAGAGGCATTAACCAAGCTAAAACCCAAGTTAACATTATAAATTTAGCAGTAATTGCATATTTGCATCAAGAATTAAATAAAATAAATAAAGAGAACATTATGGGGAACTGTGCTAAATGGATCTCTCGCTAATAGCAATCCTAAAATCAACACCATTATGGGTTAAATCAGACCTGCACAGGTAGATAAATATGTATTTCGAATATCTCCTCATTTTAATATATACAAATTGATCAATCTGGATCTATATCTGTATCTGAAGTGGGTTCAATTTTTTTTGAGAGGAAACTACTACCTGCCACTATTTTGTTTGTTGTATATAGTAGAAGAAAAAGAAGAATATTTAGGAGTAGGAGGCGTTTCATTCGGTGGTAATGTCTAGCTATATTAATTTCACTTCTATTACTTCTGAACACCTATAATATGTGCATTGTAACTTTTGCAGCACCATTATTACGCTCTTAAAGAATATAATGTAATATTGTAGTGAGAAGTAGAAATATGATATGAAATATAGATGTGTACTGACTGTTTACAAAAGAAAGTAATTCAAGAAATGGATAAATGGGTAGTGATTATGAGCACGGATGAGAAAATGGGTTTGTTGTAGGGAGGGAAGAGCTGGAAGAGTATGATTGAGAGGGTTCTGAACCAAGCATTCACAAGTAGTGGACATATTCCAAACCTCATCCTCACTGGAATATTCCTCGACCTTCAAATCCTTGTACCAATATTTTCCAATGATGGTGAATGTGATATAGTTAGCCATTTTATCTTGTTACACTTAAGGTGTTCACTCTGGGCCTATGGCTATCCTAGAAAAAACATTGTTGGGCCCCCCACCTATGTTGATGATTATCCCCATATGCCCCATGCACATCCCTTGTAATTTTCTTGAGAGTCTCATGCTAGCATGGACCATCGCCAGATGGAAACAAATTATCGGTCACCGGGAATAGTTGAGGTAGCACATGGTTTTCTAAGTACGTTCGGTAGAGGCAAAGGACACTTCCATCTTCCTCCTGTCAACTTAGAATTAAATGGAATCCTTCATTCTATTTCCCCAAAATTTAATTCCATTTATCCTTCCATTTTTTCTTGTCCCTTGATCAAATTCTAAAGCTCATTTGTTCGTTCGTTCCTCACGCAGGCAGAAGCTCATTCGTTCCTCATGCAGGTGGAAGCTCATTTCTCGATTCCAACATGGGTATTTTTTTTGCTCCCTTTTTTGTGCACTGTCATTCAAGATTAATTTTGTTTTGGTGTTTATGCTTAAATTTTATCCATACATTCCTTTATTCGTGTCTATCTTCTGTGAATAAATCTTTCAAAGTTCACGTTTTTTGGCGAACAAAAATATGTTTAAAAAATTGTTCCTTATTTTTGGTGACATATATTGAAATGGTATGGATAAAAAATAGAATAAAAAAGTGTATGGGGTGAGAACTTATTTTTTAAACCCTAATGTATTGGGCCCATCCACAATGAATAAAGTTATAGAGTTTAGGGTTTTGGCATCGTCCACAGTGAATCCCAACTATAAATTTTTTTATAGTAAAAATGCAAAACCCACCTCATGTATTCAAGGGTTCATTGGTACCGACAATTTGATCTTCCCAAAAGCTCCAAAATAATTTTTATTTCTTACCATGATTTCTTAAATTTTTAGGGGCTAACTCCTCTTTTCACGTAAGTCTGAATTTCACCCTTAAAAATATAAATTTCTTGGTTTTATTCCTTGTTTGATCATTTCCATCACAGGTAAATAATATTGCATTAAATGTTGCCAACTTCTCATGTAGTTTCTCATCCCATCCATATTCTCGTATCTTCCCTTCACATCGGTTCTTTCAACAACTCCTACATTATATTGCATTCATTATATGTTGCAAGTTTGAAAACAAAATATTTAGATTTGACCCACCAAATTGCAAACTCTATCTTTGGTTGTTATAATGAAAATTGTAATCCTTGGTAGAGAGGGAGAAGTCTTCTTGTAATGGAGATAGGAGTAAATATGGAATAAGTATTAAGAATTATGTATTAAGATAGTAATGGAAAATAGTGGCTATGTTTTAGAACAAGAAGAATCAATCTTTTCCCTTAAAATATTGGAGGAGTGATTTCAAATTTGACATTCGTTTAGATGTTATTCATATTTTTAGTTGTTTTCTTTAAAATTTTCAGTTTTTTAGTTGTAAAAGATTAGTTTTTGCCATGCTAATTTTTAGGTTTAATTTGTTAAATTTAAGGGTTTGTAATCCTCCATGGATGATTAAAATTTCTAATTAAAACTATTTTTTGGGAGCCTTTGTTCTCATCCAAAATTGAACGTAATCAAATAATTATTGCTTCTTGTGAATGTTGAATGTAAATAATTTCTCCCACAGATAACTTATAGCCTTACCAACAAGCATGCATAAAATTTTTATGAACATTCAACAAATATCAGATATGTACACACCAGTACCAAGTACCAAAGCTTACACAAATAATGTTTTTCTCCTTTCCTGAAACCTTGCTTGATTTCCAATCGATTGGGAATGCATAATTCAGTTACAGTTTCACGATTTATAATCCTTCTATTAGTTTCCAACCGAATTCTAGACTACAAACCCTGTGATCATTTGGATATCCTTAGTCTTATACTAATTTTCTCAACCAAAAGGAATGTCCTTGAATTTTAAACTCCCACTCTGTCTTTTTAGACCCTGATATGGACCTAAGACAAGTAATTACTCTTCACTTCATCACCTTACATGCTTGTAGGCATCAAGCTTATATCAAAACAACCATAGCAAGCCAAAATCAAACTGAGGTTTATGTTTCTATTCTATAAGATGCTTAGATGTTAATTAATTATAAATATTGTGTTTCTAAAAATTTTCCACAATCGAAAGTGGAGGAGAACATATTTTAGAACTTTTGGGAAAATCAAACTATGGGCTTATTAACCCTTTTTTCTGATTATGAGTATTAGGTTCTTCATCAATATGTTTCTCTTTCCCTTTAAACTGTCTTCCATCTTTGCAGACTTGAATCTTCTACATGAAATTTATTGTAATATGATACACAACAAGTGGTTCATAACTTCCCTATGTATCTAGCATATTATCACCTTAATTGTTTGATACTTTTGACTCATTGATTGCAAGTGTACTCTACTTGCTTCAGAGTATAGCCTACTTTCTTCGGAGTGTAGTCTACTTGGTTTTTTATTTTAGTCTACTTGCTTCGGATTGTATTCTATTATCACATACTGTGTACATATGGTAGTGTTGTATGTGGTATACACATTATGTGTATATCACACAACAATGGAAAAATACTAGAACAGAGATATTATCCCTATTACTTACTTACCATACTAAAGAGAGGGATTTTTAATTTTTCTTATGTTTACGTACTCCATTCTCTTAATGTTTTTCTAGATCTTTGGTTTGACTTTCCTGCAATACAAATAAAGAAACGGGTTAGTTTGATGCTATAAATAGAGGAAATAAACAGTTCACGTGTTAATAATTTTTCTAATTCACATGATGGTTGAAGAAAATGGGGAGAAGATGTGATGATTACCTGTTATTGTCATTATGTTGCCAGATTTCAGATACAAACAAAAAAAAATTGTGGTAGCTATAATCATAAATAATCATACATATACATATACACATACATATAAATGTACATATACACGTACACACACACATGTATGTACGAGTATGTACATGTACATGTACATATGTATATGTATGCATTCCACATACCCTATATTTTCACATGGTAGTGTTGTATGTGGTATACACAATGTGTGTATACCACATAACAGAGAAAATAAACTATCTATACTCTTCAATTTGCTGGCACTCAAAGAATTTGTTGTTGTGATACATACTCGAATACATACACACGTATGTATGAGTATACATACCTATACACATACACAAATCTATAAATACATATACATATACATGTACATACACACATATGTACATGTATATATGTACATATGTATAATTATGTGTCCCATATACCATGTATTATCATAGGGTAGTGTTGTACATGGTATACACACTGTGTGTATACCACATAACAGATCAAAAAACACATTCTATACTCTTTAATTTTTTGGTCAGTTAATGAATTTGTTGTGATATAAACTCGAATACATACATATACATGCACATACACACACATATATATGATTATGTATATACATATGCACATATATTTGTCCCACTGAGAAAAAAAATGTCTATACTCTTCAATTTGTTGGGAAACTAAGAAATATGTTGTGATACCTTCTTGAATACACACACACACACACACACACACACACACACACACACACACACACACACACACACACCTATGTCTGAGTATACATATACATATGTACATGCATATGTCCCACATACCATGTATTATCATATGGAAATTTCTTATGGTGGCATCCTTTTCCTCCACCCAATGAGCTTGGAAAAAAGTGTGTCACCTCATCAAAACCTGGTAACGAAAATTTCTTTCCAATGACGATTCAATTTGGCATGAGACTCTTGGGAAAATTGGGATGCATGTGCATGGGGCATATGGGGGGCTCATCATCAACATAGGTAAAAAGTTTTGTAAACTCTTCACTTAGTTGGGAAGTTAAGGAATCTATTACTCTGATACATACTCAAATACATACGTATAAAATGAATGCACATACACACACATATGTACAAGTATACATATATATGTATATGTACATGTCTCACATGCCTTGTATTATCATATGATAATGTCGTATGTGGTATACACACTATGTGTATACCAAATAATAGAGAAAAGGATTCATCTTTACTCTTTGCTTTGTTGGGTGCTCAAGGAAAATGTTGTTGTGATATATACTTAAATACATATGTCTACATACGTATACATATGCATGGAAATACACACACATATAAACGAGTATACATATACATATGTATATGTATGTTTTGGCCATTATCATATGCCATAAGGTAGTGTTCTACATGGTATAAACATTGTGTGTATAACAGAAAAAAAAAATTATATAGACCCTTCACTTTGTAAGGTAGTCAAGGAATCTACTATTGTGATACATACTAGAATACTTACTTATACATACATATACATATACAAGCATGCACACATGTGTTTATGAGTATACATGTACATATGTATATTTACGTGTCTCACATGCCTTGTATTATCATATGGTAATGTTGTACGTGGTATACACACTATATGTATACCACAAAACAAAGAAACAATTTTTGTGAAGTCCAAAACATTTGAGTTCCCTCTTTGTGTTTTACGTGGTGAAATCGTGCATCACTTGGTGTCTGGTTCCCATGGCCCCCATAGTAATGACCATAAGATGCCATATCGAATATACATGAATAGCTCTATGCTAGACCTGCATCCTCCTTCGTGGCATCTAATCTGTCAACCTAGTCAGCAATCCCCAAAAATAGTCACGAAGTTTGATCCACGGGGCTGATACGAAGGGAAGATACAAGCATGATGATGGGATGAGGAAAGTATGTAAGAATTTGGTAACATTTAATGCAATATTTACCTACACCAGAAATGATCAAAAAAGGAATGAAACCAAGAAGTTTGGCGCCAAACCTGTGAACTACATCTTCGTTCCGGTTGATACGCAACCTTCCACTTTGCATAATTTTTGTTCCAATTTTGGAGAAGTTTGAGTTATTTCAAGAACATTTAGGTGTTATGCATAAACATGTACTTAATAGACATTTTAATTTAGTTCACAAATAGGCATTTTAAATTAGTTCATAGATACAAGTAGACAAATGATGGGACGATGAAAGGGCGTAAGAAGTTGGAAACACTTAATGAAATGTTTTACCTATGTTAAAAATGATCAAACAAGGAACAAAACATGCATTTGTCCCCAAAACCATGAACGCTACAAATTTATTTACAGGATTTTGGGAGAATTGATGAGAATGTCTAGTTGAATACATACATATACATACTCAAGGAATTTGCTATGATACCTACAGATGTATGTATGAGTATACATATACATATGTATATGTATGTACCTCACATGTGTTGTATTATCATGTGCTAGTGTTGTATGTGGAATACACTCTGAATAAAGTACACTATACTTGCAATTAATGAACCAAAAGTATCAAACAATTAAGGTGATAATATACTAGATACATAGGCTAGTGATGAACCACTTGTCCTTGATAATATTACAATAAGTTTCAAGTAGAGGAGTCAAGTTTGCAAAGATGGAAAATAATTTGAAGGTGAAAATAGTATACACATTGTGTGTATACCACACAATAGAGAAAAAAACTGTCTAATGCCTTCAATCTGTTGGGAACTCAAGGAATATTTTGTTGTGATACATACTTGAATGCATAAATATACATACGTATACATATGCACACACATACACACATGTATGTACGAGTATACATGTACATATGTATATGTATATGTATATTTATATGTACACGTATATATGAGTATACATGTATATATGTATATGCATATGTCTCACATACCTTGTATTATCATACGGTAGTGTTGTATGTGGTATACACATTGTGTGTATACCACATAACAAAGGGAAAAATAATTGTCTATACTCTTCATTTTGCTGGGAACTCAAGGAAATTGTTGTGACACATACTCAAATACATACACATACCTATACATATGTATATAGTGCATATACGCATACATATATGTACGTGTACATATATGTGTGTGTGTAATTGCATGTGTATGTTATGTATACATATGTGTATCCATATACATGTATATGTACATGCATGTATATGTCTTACATATGTTTTTTATACATGATTATAGTTGCAACAATGGGCTGATTGTACATGATTATAGCTGCCACAATTTTTTATTGTTTATATGTGCCACATGGCAGCATAATGATAACCACCTGTAATCATTGCTTCTTCTCCATATCTTTTCATTAAATGTTACCAATTTCTAACGTCCTTTCCTCATCCCATCATTTTTTCTCGTATCTTCCTTCAGATCGACCTCGAAAATATAGTTACACAATTGTTTTGGAGAATGTTGACGCCGGTGGCTATCCTGGTGACAGGATAGCATGCACGCACTTTGGATTCCCATTACCCATGTATGCATGAACGAATACATGCACGAGGTTTAGGGTTCCACCCTAGATGATGTAGTGCAGGTTTGGTTTTAGCATAATATACATGTTTGAAAAAGAAGGGTGGCATGAATTTAGTGATGTGAGAAGTGGTAGGAATGGAGACTTGTATATTTGGATGTCATGACCTCCAAAGCACATGCATCCATTCCTACCACTACATTGAGCACCAACTGCATCCCACACTTATTTTACAAACACATGTATTATGTTAAAATCAAGCCCGCACCACCTCAGCAATGTTAGGTCCCACCTCATGCATGCATGGGAAATGGGCATCCACATCATGTGTGTGTTATCCTATCGCTAGGATAGTCATGAGAGGTCATGTGATCTTGTTACCAAGATAGTTGGCTCAATGGTGACTAGGTTGACAAACTAAATGGTGTAGAGGAGAATGTAGGTCCCACATAGATCTATACATTTATGTCATTCGATATGCATTAAGAGTTGGTGAGAAGTATTACATCTTAAAAAAAATAGTCAGGTATTATGCATAAACAGGTACTTATAGACATTTTAAAGTTGTTCATAGATAGACACTTCTTATTATTAATATGTTCAATATATTTGTGAATATTCTTTATGCATAAATGCATACTTACAATATTAATAGCAATATACACATTGTGTGTATACCACATAAGAGTTTAAAATACTCAATCAATATACACATTATGTTTTACACACTGTCTTTATACCACAAAAGAGATAAAAATACTCAAACAACATACGAACTATCTGTATACCATAGAAGAGATAATAATACTCAAGTAATAAACACACTATGTTATACACATTATGTGTACATCACAGTAGAGAGATAAAAATACTCGAGCAATATACACACTGTGTTATACACATTGTATGTATTCCACAGAAGAGAGATAAAAATACTCAATCAATAAACACACTATGATATACTTATAATACAATAGCAAGATACCAATTGTGATATACACACTATGTGTGGTATTTTGGATTGTGATATACACACTATGTGTATACCATGGAAGAGATATAAAAATACACAAGATATATGAAATATTTCAGTAGTGTCAAAATAAGTCCACGGGGATCACATGATATGGATACAGGTCATGTCATCATGTAGACATGGTAACATATTCATACATACACATACACATACACATACACATACACATACGCATACACATATGCATACGCATTCACATACGCATTCGCATACGCATACGTATATGCATACATATACACATACACATACACATACACATACACATACACATACACATACACATACACATACACATACACATACACATACACATACACATACACATACACATACACATACACATACGCATACACATACACATACACATACACATACACATACACATACACATACACATACACATATACATATGTATGTGTATACATATGCATATTCATATATATGTACATATCTGTATGGATGGACATGCATGCCCATGAAATTCTTTTGCAAGGGATCCACCTATCATGAGGATGGTGCCAACTATCCTGGTGTGAGGATTGCATGCCACACATTCTGAGGAATGCGTGTGTGGTATACACATATGACGTGCCTTAGTTTTTTATTTGTTTTTTGTGAGGTATACAGACTTTATATACCTCACTCATTGTGTACTCCACAAAAAAGTGTGGGATTTTAACGTGGGTCATCTTAACTATTATTGGAAGGGCTTGTCAACTAAGTTTCCTGTAGTGTTTCTCGAGACACATTGCAAAAATATATAATTAAATGATTTCCTAAATCGGTGTATATCGAACTTATACAATTTTATGTTTTTGCAATGTGTTCCGGGACACACCGTAGCAAAACTAATATGGCCTTCCACTAATAGGTCAGAAGTCCTAGGTTCAAATCCCACACTTTTTTGTGGTGTACGCAATGAGTGAGTTATACAAATTTTTTATACCACAAAAAACAACCATTTGTAGGAATGCATGACATGTAATCCTGACACCAAGATAGCCAGTGCCATCGTCATGGTAGGAGGCTCCATGAACAGAATTGCATGGGTGTGTTTGTGAGTTATCATTTGTATCATCATCAACACAAAAAGCATGGTGTGTATGCCATAGTAAGAAAATGAGAGATAGTTTGTTTACGCCAACTAACACAAAAAAAACATGTATATATATATATATGCACATATCTTGGAATGCATATAGTTGTATTGAAAATTTTAAATTTTTAGTGTTGATAATGTAAAAAGAAAAAACATGTTCTCTTTTGTTACTTACGATGTATGTTTTTCCATTGTAAAGGTAAACATGGCTGCCATTTGGAGATTGGAAATTCATGGTGTGTCTAATACCTCAAAAAACCTGACATGTTCATCGTTCATATTATATGACCGTGATGGCAGCAAGAAAGTATCGAGAGGCACCATTATGGGAGATGCCAATATGATAATCAACCAGGATGAGTATAGGGTCTTGATATTGGGTCTCGAGGAAGCGTTGCATCATGAAGTTTGAAACATTTGTGTGTTTTCTCATGATATGATTGTTAATCAAATGAATGGTGTATACCACTATAACAATTTAAATATTGTTGTTCTTTGTATTCAAGCACTAGAGATTGTATTTCACTTTGTGCAATGTTCATATGTACATTTAAAAGTCAATAGAGGTAGTTTGGATGTATGTCAAGTGTCTAGGGCCACAATTAATGAAGAAGTGGTAGTATTGTTAACACTTTCCATGGATGAAATTGAAATATGATATATGTACACATTGTATTTATTGTTTTTGTTATGTACAATTATGTTTGTAGTTATTTAATGGCTTAATAAGTGTTATTTGTGAAGAATTTGCGCAATGGTAGAAAAATATTTTGTAGAAGGAATTATGAACCCCCCTGAAGAATTAATGCAAAGTTTATCACAACATACTCAGAGGTTGTAAGAAACATATTGTGCTATGGTGAGTAATCTTAGGAAAAATACATGTAGGAACTATATCTGTCCAAAATGTTATTTTTAATCTGAATTATGATTGTTTATGATATATTGTTATTTAGCCGATATTGTGGTAAGATTTTGTGAAGTTATGTGTAATGGATATTGCATCTTCGTCACAGGTAATATTACAAGATTTTCAATTTCCCTTTTCATTGCTACATTTTAAAAAGACATAATTATATTATCTTTTATGTGGAAACTAATATATTAAGTAACCAATGAAATCTTATCTTAGGAACCTGTGCCTGGGCCTCCACTCAGAAAATCAAAAAGAGGAAGGCAAAAGATGCACCTTCAGATATCTTCATTGGTATGTGTGTGTACTTTATCAAATAATCGTTCTAACATTGATTTTTAAATCTTTTTTGGACTTTAGAATTATTTATTATGTCAGTAATGATTTTTTATATGCTATGGATTGTTGAGTGAAGAATGAGGAGGCTGCTGTAGCAAAATTTTCTTCGTCGTCACATGTACAAGCCGATATAGCTACAGAGGAGGTAAAATTACTTTAATTTAAAGTTGTTTTGTTATCATAAATTAATTTAACGTGATTATATATTATCATCAATGTGCATAACAAGTTTGTACGAATCACTACATGATTTTTGGAATGATTAATGTAGGAGGATGCACCCACTGTTACTGCTCTAGGCCATATAGAGGATGCTCCCATCGTCAATGAGGTAAAATTAGAAATTTGAATATTGTAATTTAATTTTTTCATATATTTCCATAAATTAGTGACTAATTGATTATACAATGTTCTTGAATAGGCCCTTCTTCACTTTAGGAGGGAGCATAATGGGGAACTCATACTTTATTATTGCGAGTAACCCAATTGCAACAGAAAATTTTACGCTCTACTGATGCTAAATATCCACAAGGAAAATGCTCAATCCCTACCTCATGTTTTCTGTGAGAGGAAAGATATAAATTTTACTGGAAATTATCCTCGGAGGGCCTCTAGAAAGTGGAGGAAATATAGGGAACAAAGAGAGGGAGACATTGAGGGTGTATTGTGCCTGTAGTATATTATGCAGAGGCAACACGTGATACAACGCATTTGCAAGAGGGAAGGGAAGGCGTCATTTAAAAAGATTAGTAGATGCTGTAAGAAAGAGGTTGATGATTCCATGAGGGACTATGATTCGGAGACCGCGACAGCTAAGAGGAGGGAAAACATTTTGGATTTGAGAGAAAAGAAGAAAAATAGGGTAAGTTTGAGTAACCAATTCATTTCACTATTTTCTCATTACGAGTACATAAGTATTATATATTTATTATAAGTTACATGTCATTGTCTTCATAGGTTGAGTAGGGTGAGATGGATGCAGCAATAGAGGGTGTCATTCCCAAAATAACTGGTAGAGGTGACGGAGATGTAATTTAGTCATTTTATATTTAGTTTTGTTATCTAAATACGTGTTCATGAATCCTTCATTAAAAGTTTCATTGATACAACATGTATGTAAGCAGATGACATGCCACTGTTGCATCTTTATGAAAAATTTAAAAAAAACCAGAAGCGCAACCAAAAAACATAAAGAAAGCTAAGGTAAATAAAAGGGAATAGAAAATCCGCGAATTGTAATTTGTAGTATTTGTTATAAAACCATTGTAATAAAAAAATTATTATTTTGTAGGTTGGTTCGTCGCAAGGGGGTGATGGATCGGAACCTTTTGAGTTGTTCATTGATGTGGTGGTGTAAGAAATGGCGAGCATTGTAAGTATTAAGTTGATTTTTATTTTTTGAGTTTTAGTTCAAATTGCAAAATGGTGGGTTAAATTTTCCTAATTAAGGATTGGGGGATGTCAGTAGGGCCCTAGTAGTTCCATTCAAATTCCTAAGTTGGTATAGGTATGCAAGAAATTTGAAGTAGGAATTTTACCTCCAAAAATATAATTTGAATTCCTAAGAGGGCATCATGATGGTTTTTGTCTTTTATAAGCAGTCTAAGTCAATGTTAAAGCATGGAATAAGTAGGGTAATGTCTTTTATGTCCTAGGGAGTCTAAATTTAAGGATGTTGAAGGAGAAAATCTCATATTAAGGCTTTGGAGAAAATATTTGTGAAAGAGAAATGGGTTTTTTGTATATTTCTTGTGGTTTGTTTGTTATTTCTCATTGTCTTGGAAACTTTGGAGATGAAAGTTATGTTTTGAAAATTATTCTCCCATTCCTAGTAAGAGTTTGAGAACCATTAGCAAGAAAGTGATCTATAAGGCCTAATAGAAATAATGGAGCTCTAATATTTTGCATGCATCCTGCTAGTAAGAATATAATATCAGTATTCACCAGTAAAATCTTACTGTTCAATATCTTACTACTAGAAAGATGATAATGTAAGTATTCACAGTAAAAACTTATTGTTCAATATCTTACTAAAGATGATCAAGTTCCCATGAATATTTAATTAGGATAGAATAGCTCTAATGAATCCCTTTCTCATTTGTATAAACATATCAATCTAAATAGTCCATTTTATAGATGGGATATATAAATTTTTATATACATTATTAGCAACATATGGTTTAATTCATTCCAAGATTCAGTGAAGCTCCACAATTTTAATTCAAAATTTGAATCAACAGTCATGAGAATTATAGCTATTGAATTAGGTAAAGGATCTGATAAAACTGCAAGGGTAACATGACTTATTAGATCAAGAACATGTTGTATGTTTGATTTTACCAGCATGGCATGTTTTGTAAGAGTGTAATTTTCCTATATCACGTGTCATTTTCACTTTACATACTTCTAAAATAATCACTGGATGTGGAAAGTTTCTACTTTTTTCCATTGAGATGTAAGAATTCGTGTTATATGGTAACTTATAATCACACTCATGATAAACCTATGAGCCTCACGACATACTATAAAGTTGACTATCTCACCAATTCATTATCTCATTGAAAACAAAATAGACTTATTTTATCATAAAAATTCACGGTTTAAACATGTTTAGGCATGCCACTCTTTTAACATATTTAAAATCACAATGTTCAACTAATGAAATTGTAGTTATAAACTATATACATATTAGCATTTATTCTAGCATATGCCTTTCTTGTAGTGATATTATTTAGCATGGCAAAAAAAATTGATATATGTTTTAGATGCATTGTAATGTAGCTAATGTTAACCCAACTGAATACATTTCATACACTACATTCAAATAATATGTTGTTCCTTTGATTAATTTTTAGCATGAAAATTGTTAGTATTCTACAAATGTATCTTTAACAACTTAGAGGGTCAACATCTTAATGTTATATATTGGTCAAATATCCCTTAAGAACTCTTAGACCATGAGAGACTTAAATATTATACTCCGAAAAAAGTATCTAACACATCAAATTATATTTGAATAATAATAATGTAAATTTATCATTGGCAAGTGTATTATCATTAGACTTTTTAGTATTTAAGACCTAAATTGATGTTGAACATGATACTGTTAGAAAAACGATAATGTAAGTATTAAGATAAAAAAGTATAACTCAGACCCATTGGGTCTCTATAAACTTATGAACCCTAAAATTCATTGATTACAGGCAGTATCTGGGACCCACGAGATAGAGGAGAATGAAGAGATGGACATGCACCTCGGTTTACATGTACGTAATTAAATATCAGTTGATTATGTTTTTTGCATATACATGAACATTTAAATATGATTTATTTTTCTAGTTTGTGAAAATAATTTAATGTGCAGTAATTGCAAGCATCTCCTAATGTCCTCAATAGAGAAGAGGAGGAGCATCTTCCAGTACATGAGGATTTACAAGTAACCTTTGTGTGAAGTAGAATCAATAATCTATGTTGTGAATCATGTTATGATATAAATAGTATTAAAAATAGGAATAAAGTTATAGTATATATATATATATACATATTTGTTTCGACTAACTACAAGAATTCTTTGAAGAGGCTAAAGTGTTCCTATAATGCAGGGTACATTGCTATCTATTGGCAATGCAGTGGATGTCTTGATGGTTGAAGAAGTGGTAGGCCATGGAAAATTACATGATGTCAATGATAATATATTTTTCCACTAGATAAAAATTCTATTAGGTTATGTCATTGTAAATATCCTCAGTGTCATCAATGATACTTTCCCTCTCTAATTTCTTACAAGTTTCACGTGCATGCCGACCAACATTATAGGGAGCTTTACCATTTGTCCACTTTGTGAAATGCAGCATAGCATGCCACCTTAGGTAATATCTTGTTTGGAAATGTTTTACATGAAGTGTTGGCTTTGCGTTACTATTATCCTATATGAATTATAGTAACACAAATTGTCTAAATTTTGTAGGTTGATGCGGTACCTGCCAAAACTCAAGGTGGGCACCAAGTACAAAAGTGACACTGAACTACATACACAAGAACTTGAAAAAAAAATTATACTTTGAAAGAATTACCTCCATTGTGTGTACTAGACAAAGGAGGAAAAATTGATTGGATACAAATAACTTAATTATTTAAAAACAATATTATTAATTTAATGAAAAAAATTAATTGATACCATATTCGCTGGTTTTAATATAATAACACTGACATTAACATGTACTTTAATTGTGAATTTTTTGGATTTAATCATGATTATAGTTGTCATTAGTGTTTTTTAGTTTGAATGTGCCATGTGTTATCAAAATTGGTGTATTATTCATGATTTTACTTTTCACAGATGCTTTTTTGTTTTAATGTACCATGTACCATGTGACATTGTAATGTGTTGATTATTCATGATTTTAGTTGTTACATGTTTTTTCCCATGTGGCATCACAAAATAATGATTACTCGTGATTATACTAGTTTTAATGTGCCATGTGGCATAGTAATGTATTGATTTTTCATGATTTTAGTTATCACGTGTTTTTTTTTCCATGTGGCATCACAAAGGAATGATTACTCATGATTATAGTAGTCTCAAAGTTTTTTCTTGTTTGAATGTGCCATGTTGCACCATAATGGGTTGATTATTTATCATTATAGATGTCACATTGTTTTTTTGTTTGTATGTGTCATTTGGCAGCACAATGAAAACAACAAGTAATCATCGCATCTTCTCCCCACTTTCTTAAACCATCACATGAATTAGAAATTTTCTTAACATGTGAATTGTTTATTTCCTCTATTTATGACAGCTTATAGCCCCTTTCTTTATTTGTATTGCAAGAAAAACAAACAAAAGATCTAGAACCGCATCGAGAGAATGTAGTAGCTAAGAATAAGAAAAATCAAAATACCTCTTTTTAGTATGGTAAGTAATTAATAGGTCTAGCAACTTTGTTATTCCTCTTATGCATTTCAAAGAAGAAGAAAAAAATTAAATACAACCATATGATGACCATGTTATGAAAGATTTAAATTCTTAGAGAACTTGATGTTAAAAATCCTTAAATAAAACTTCTTAGAAAAAGAGAAATTTGTTTCATGTTAAAAAACAAATGAAAAAAACGGTGATGGCTTGTTATACCATTAAAATCTACACTTGTCATTAAGACATCACATATGAATGGATTATGGAGTATCCAGTATGTCATGTGCATAATCCTCGAATAATCTTCAAGTATATCCATGGGTTTTCTCTTTTTTGTTAGTCCAATATAATTAGGAGATTATGGATTTATCTAACCTAATTATGGTTGTATTGCAGGGAATAACACTTCATTTGGAAACATCATTGTGGAATTCTTCTCCCATGAAATGGCTTAACTATTATGATTCATCATTTCAATATTGCAGTTATCATTTCTCATTTTGGGTGTGTTTTGATTATATTTTCTTCTCAATTTCGTTATTATTGTGTTGAATGATGTTGTTGCTTTCATCGTATGTATTTTATTTCATGTGAGTGATGATTTAGGCTAAGTATATGTTCATCCATGAAAACTTCATCAAATTTAGTGTAGATCTTGTGTTTGATGAAATTTTTAGATGGGTTTAGTATTTCATCCATATATATGTAAGTTATGATGAATTCTTCATTCCTTTCTTCTTGAATTGGCCATATTGTCCTCTTAAAATTTATATGTAAGGTGATTTGTTTTGGAGATGTTCATATCTATTCATAGTTCATTTTTCTAACATAACTAATGACACATCTTTATTATGAACAGTTATGTAGGATTTTTTTGGCTAGAAATAGGTTGGAGGAACTTACTCCATCCATAGCAGAGTTTTTTATTAATTTGTGCATGGTAATTTTTACCTATGATGGCTCCGAATAAAACCATAGGTAAGGATAAGAAATATACAAAATTTATCTAGAACCGCATTGAGAGAATGGAGTAGGTAAGCATAAGAAAAATAAAAAATACCTCTTTCTAGTATGGTAAGTAATTAATAGGTCTAACACCTTTGTTATGCCTCTTAAGCATTTTGAAGAAGAAGAAAAAACTTAAATACAACCATATGATGACCATGTTATGAAAAATTTAAAATTCTTAGAGAACTTGATGTTAAAAATCCTTGAATAAAACTTCTTAGAAAAAGAGACATTTGTTTCATGTTAAAACTCTTAGAGAAATAGACAAAAGATCTAGAACCGCATAGAGAGAATGTATTAGGTAAGCATGAGAAAAATAAAAATACCTCTTTTTAGTATGGTAAGTAATTAATAGGTCTAGCACCTTTGTTATGCCTCTTATGCATTTCAAAGAAGAAGAAAAAAATGAAATACAACCATATGATGACCATGTTATGAAAAATTTTAAATTATTAGAGAACTTGATGTTACAAATCCTTGAATAAAACTTCTTAGAAAAAGAGAAATTTGTTTCATGTTAAAAAACAAATGAAACAAACTATGATGGCTTGTTATACCCTTAACATCTACACTTGTCATTGCTACATCACGTATGAATGGATTATGGAGTAGCCAGTATGTCATGTGCATAATCTTTGAATAATCTTCAAGTATATCCATGGGTTTTCTCTTTTTTGTTAGTCCAATATAATTAGGATATTATGGATTTCTATAACCTAATTATGGTTGTATTGCACGGAATAACACTTCATTTGGAAACATCATTTTTGAATTCTTCTCCCATGAAATGGCTTAACTATTATGATTCATCATTTCAGTATTGTAGTTATCATTTCTCATTTTGGGTGTGTTTTGATTATATTTTCTTCTCAATTTCGTTATTATTGTGTTGAATGATGTCATTCCTTTCAACGGATGTATTTTATTTCATGTGAGTGATGATTTAGGCTACGTATCTATTCATCCATGAACACTTTATCAAAGTTAGTGTAGAGATTGTGTTTGATGAAATTTTTAAATGGGTTGAGTATTTCATCCATATATATGTAAGTTATGATGTATTCTTTAATCATTTCTTCTTGAACTGGCCATATTATCCTCTTAAAATTTATATGTAAGGTGATTTTTTTGGATATGTTCATATCTATTCATAGTTCATTTTTCTAACATAACTAATGACACATCTTTATTATGAACAGTTATGTAGGATTTTTTTGCTGGAAATAGGTTGGAGGAATTCACTCCATCCATAGCGGAGTTTGTATTAATCTGTGCATAGTACTTTTTACCTATGATGGCTCAAAATAAAATCCTGGGTAAGGATAAGAAATAGACGATTGTTGAAGAAGCAATGTAAAATGCCGAAATGTTTGACAATGATGTTGGTGCAGCCAAGAGGAGAAGGGATGATTTGCATTCTACTATATTCAGAGGTGAGTAACATAAAAAATTATTTTCTTTGAATATTTTTTTTTGCATTAATTTCAAAAATGTGAAGATATAATATGATGCTTGCACTCTGATTTGTTCACCTGAGAGAAATCCTTGCGTAAAATTCATGAGGAGAAGGCCAAATTTGACAAAAAAACATATAAAGGTTTTGGAAGATAAAATTGAGTTTTATGAAAAATAGAACAAAAAAATACGAGAAAATATAAAAGGACTAATGCTGGAGCTTGTATATTTGCGCGTGTCAAAGTCCAATATAGATATGGAATTAATTCAACTAGAGATGGCACATAAAAACATGGAAACATTGTCTGCAACAAATTTGCAAATGCATGAACTTTACTTGGCCAAGCTTCATGATGTGGTTGCCAATCGTGACTAGGAATACAAACATTTGAAAGAAATAGTCTAAGCATGTTCAATTCACAGATATATGTAATGAGAAAAAGGCCTAAAATTTTGGCATTGTCACTTGTTTTTAAAAACAGTTTATAGTTATAATTTGCAACACATCAACACTTAATATTAATAATATTTGATGATATTTTACTTTATGTATTAGATTAACATGTTATTAGTATAATTATATGATTTCCTATAATTTTCATTTATCTGGAGTTACCATTACCTAAAAATCTTTGAGAGTCAATTGGATGATGTTGTAGTTTTATGCTTGCTCTGATTTCCTTTTTAGCTTTCAATTTCCCATAACCTATTCACAGGTAAAAACTTAATGTTTAATATCTTACTGGATACAATCAATTTTCCATGATTATTTAATTAGGAGAGAATAGCTCTAATGAATCCCTTTCTGATTTTTTTAAACATACCAATCCAAATAGTCCATTCTATGGATGGAATATATAAAGTTTTATATATAGTATTAACAACCTATGGTTTAAGTCATTCAAAGATTTAGTGAAGCTCCAACATTTTAGTTTAAAATTGGATTCAATAGTCATGAGAATTATAGATAGTGAATTAGGTAAAGGATATGATAAAACTACCAAGGGAATGAGACTTTTTGGATCAAGAAAATACTGTATGTTTGATTTTACCAACATGGCATGTTGTGTAAGAGTTTAATTTTCTTTTATCACGTGTCATTGTCACTTTAGATACTTCTACAATAATCACTGGATGTGGAAAGTTGCTACTTTTTTCCATTGATATGTAAGAATGCATGTTATATGGTAACTTATAATCACACTCATGATAAACCTACGAGCCTCATGACATACTATAAAGTTGACTATATCACCAATTTGTTCTCTCATTGAAAACAAAATAGACTTATTTTATCATACACATTCATGGTTTAAACATGTTTATTTATTCCACTCTTTTAACATATTTGAAATCACAATGTTCAACTAATGAAATTGTAGTTATAAACTATATACATATTAGTATTTATTCTAGCATATGCATTTCTTGTAGTGATATTATTTAACACGAAAAAAAAAATTGATATATGTTTCAGATGCATTTTAATGTAGCTAATTTTAATCCGAATGAATACATTTCATACACTACACTCAACTAATATGTTTTTCCTTTGATTAATTTTTAGAATAAAATTTGTTAGTGTTCTATAAATGTATCTTTAACAACTTGGAGGGTCAACATATTAATGTTATTTATTGGTCAAATATCCCTTAATAAATCTTAGACCGTGAGAGAATTCGATCTTATATTCTTCTTTCTTAATATCTAAGCTATTAAATTATAACAGTATAATAATTTGATTGATTGAATATAAGAATTAAGTCTATTTTGTTTGACCAATCCTTTTTGGGATTTAAAAACTGTCATATAAAAATGAAAAAACGTTTATAGTATTAAATTAAATAAAAAGTATACATAATTTACTTTTTAAGAATGATTCAAGTAAAAATAGAACTAACTATTCAATTATAAAATCTAGACTGACGAGAACATTGAAAATTTGTGAATGACTACTTAGTGTATTCATTGTAGTAGGCCAAAAATTGAATACATGTTACGATAATTTGTAACGAAAAATAAAATATTACAAGATGAATGGGTTTATTCATATCAATATCAAAACCAATATGTTAGAAAAATTTGTTCATGTCAATATCAATATCTTGGATTCAACAATGTCCACCTCTTATCTCTTCTGTGGTATACACATAATGTGTATACCAAAAACAACACTACCACATGATATTACAAAGGTTGAGGTATGTGACTCAAATAAAATACAAGTTTATGTAAATAATTAACGAATGATAATTCCTTAATAAATCAATGGGTTTATGGTTATGTGAACAATTCAATGTGACATGAATATAATCTAGCTATCACGGAATCCATACAGAATGTGTTCCAAAACTAATGGAGGTAGCTTTGGAACCTTGATGGGACCTTGACTGGTTGTTTTGATGGGACCTTGAAGCCTATAAGCATGTAATGGGATAAAGTAAGGTGTAATGAAGTGTCATAAGTCCATATATGGGTTTAGAATACATAATGTGAGTTTAGAAATTCTATGACTTGGTCTTGACCTAAGAAACGTAATGATAAGGGTAAGGTAACTCATTGGGACACATGTATTTAGGGTGTGTATTCGGTTGCTAAGTTATGGGATTCATATAAATATGCAAATTTAACTACTCTATCTTATTCTCAATTGATTGGAAATCAAGAAAAGGCTTCAAGAAAGGAGAAAAATGTGTTTACATGCATTTTGTGACTTGTAACTGTGTATGTATACTTCTGTGATTTGATGATTATTCTTGGTAAGTATTATGCATGTTTATAGGTAGGCCATAACTATGTTATGCAGGGAATTTTATTAAGTCTTATTTAAATAGTAGTGATTTTGATAGCGTAATTCCCTATTTTGATGTTGCAATGAGAAGCTACTGATTGAAATTGTATCAAAACTGTGAAACAATTGCCAATGAATTTTGGTGGAACTTAGAAAGGAGTGTTGGAGACATCAAAATCATGCTCAAGACTATTAAATATAATTTTCAAAAAGGAGGTAAGGTCTTATTTAAGATGCTTTATGATGAGTGCTAAAAGATCATTTCTGGACTATGAATGAGAAAAATATACCCAATAATGTGGTGGTATTTTTCATGCTAACTATCCTTTGAGATTGGAATTTTGTACCATTGAGGGTGAATTCATCAAATATGTTATTTTTCATGTGATAAGATGTGGAAGGAGTGACTATGCATTACCTTGATACTGTAATTGTGCACTAAGGAATTGAAGAAATAGTTTTTGTTTTGATCTTTGTAAAGATAATAGTGAAGAGTGATAACCTTGGAAGGATTGAGAAAATTATTATTGAACATGCAAGAGGTTACTACACAAGAATAAGAGTCTGAGACATTAATAAATCCTAGAAAGGCTTGTAGCTTGATATTCTTTCCTAAGTTTTCCTTAAGTGATTCATATGAACTCCATGCACTGTTAGTCACCATATAAGAGCCATACTTCAGTCCACTAACATATGATTTAGTTTATTATCCTTCTCTATTCACTTATACAGACATAGAAAGGAATGTAAGGTCTGATAATGGAAAAATGACATGTTAAGTGATTCTACCAAATGTTGAAGTAGGAAATTTAGAATAATAACAAGCCCTAAATTGAGTAGGAGACCACAAAATTACTTGTAATTTTCTCAATACTCAATGTCAAGGCTTGAAACAAATTTCTCCTAGCTTATAATTCATTACTCCTCCTCTTCACAATGACAATATGGTTTTAGGTGTGGATTTAGATGATTGTTATATTTTAATCTTGTTTTCCCAAGTTAAACCTTCACACACGGTCCATGAAAACATGAAATATAGAAAAACCATCTCATCTAGTGTATGAAACAAGCATAATTACAATTTGAATAATCTAAATAAATGAAATAAGGGAGGTTGAAGAGTTATACACCTCAAATGGATTCACATTCATGACTGCAATACAAACTTACATCTTGAACTTTCATATCAATCCTTCAAACTACACAATGTAATCCCTTTGTTTTTTACAAAATCCTATTTCTACGTCTTCTTTTTGGTAGTGGTTGACCTCATGTTCCTTTATCTTCATTATTAGGATCCTAAATTTATTGTCTATTGGATCATTTTTGACTAAATCTCCTTGTTTTTATTGATACTCCTTCATTTTTGCTTGGGAAGAGGAACCAACATCCCAATTTGACTTTAAAATAAATATTACAACCTAGAAGAAGAGGTCTTCAACCTTCATCCATGTAGACAAGACAACTCACACTCACCTAACAACTAACAATTTACTTATACATTCCTTTTTATTTGTTACTCTTACATTATATAAAGAACTCATTACAACATGAGATTAAAAAAATTGACAATTGGAGGGGAACTAAACTAACTCTTACTACATGTTTTCATGCCTTTGAAGGCTTATCCAAACTTATTTCTTCTCTCCAAGCATCATGGAGGATGCTCCTGCATCAAAACATCATTGGTGGAAATTTAAAATTCTTTTTGAATCCCTTCAAGGCTTCCCTAAATAATTTTCATACAAAATTTTAGGTTCAAAAACATTGGTTTTCCCTCTCTACTTTCAAGCCCTATTGTATCTTGACTTTAGACAACTATTGAGCCTAATAAGCTTCTTTTGTTAATATATTTCAATATAATATGAATAATGATCTCAAACTTAACAATTAGATCTATCTCAACACTCTAAAGATTATTTTTTTAACATCAATCATAAAGTTATTGTAAATTACTGATGCAGGAGCATCATCCTAGTAGCTTGGAGAGAACAATAAATTTATAATAATCCTATGGAAGGAATTAAGCATATATAAGGAGTTGTTAAAATTTTCAATGGATTTAACATGCTCTTAGCAGACTATATTGAATAAATCTGCCAGAACAGTGGGTATGAAACCCTCTACACCTTTTAAATGTGATAAATATCTTGGTTATTAAAGTAGAAATTTTATCATTCAAGATGATGGCTAGAACATGACAAAGGAAACCTATATAACATGAACCTAGGACATGAATCCTTGCACTTTCATTTCTAGGCTTAAATTGAGCATCAAGAGCCATAATAGGCTGGGGTTAGAATACTAGGAACTAAAAAAGAAGAACAAGGCTAAAGCCTTCACAGGGGAGTCAAAATATTTAATTTGATGCCTCCAACATGTATGACCAGGTATGAATCCTATAATATGGTCTACGTTCAATATGACTAAGATGATTTTAAGTGAATAGGGTAAAGGATCTTAATGGTATGATATAAGAACTATCTTGGCCTTGGATTGCATGATACTATAATGCATGTAAGGGAAATGGGTTGATGGTCCTAGTGATGGAAAGTATGTGCATAAGTTAGGAAGGAAATATTATGATTTCTCAGGTGGAGTGACTTTGTCAAGAGCATGAAAAAAGAGGTGAGGGATAACTGAGCTAAGAAGGCTGCACCAATCACTCCCTTTTTAGGCTTTACTCTCACCAAAACTAAGCATGCAAGGGTTTCTAGGCATACAATAAACCCTTAGATGGTCTATTGACCTTTAACCTGTGCAAAAATTAATCAAGATGTCTTCTAGTCACCTTAGGATCATATTTCCTTTGTATTTGAGTGATTACCAAAACAAAATTACATCTAGTGCTTGCCAAATCCATTGTCCTTCCTTATACAAGAAAAATTAAAGGAATTTGTTTACCATCCTGACCTTTAATAGCTACATACTGACAACACAATATATTGGACTATTCTTGCACTTCTCTTAGCTCACAAATAGACTCTTTTAGCACACAAATATGATTTCAATCTATCAATAACTAATGGAGATAGCTCTGGAAGCTCAACAGATAGTTCCGGAAGCTACCTCTTTGGTTCCGGAACTCATTCAAAGAGTTCACGATGGTGTTTAGAGAATCTCAAGTAATTTTTTATATAAGTGTTAGTATTTTAAGAGTTAATATCTTAATTAAAATTAAAAAAATTGTACCTTTTTAGTAATAAGTTAAACATTTAAAATTTTTATTATAATACAAATATTAAACATATTATTTCTATAAAATAGACTTTTCCATTTCAGTTATAATTAATTAATATTAGAATATTTTTAAATTTTTCGTTATCTCCTTAATAATATATATCTATTTCATATTTGATAATTTTATCCTTAAATATATTTTTATTAAACTTTAACACTAATTTTATGTTGTATTTGTTGGTTTGAAAATCTGTCAGGTGGAAAAATCTATGGATAGACGAGCCAACAGTGTGCAGGGCATAGCCCCTCTTTGATTCAGCAAAGCGAAACTGGTTTATTGCTATTCTACCAGTAGGAATCTGTACAAGTCTCACAATATTCTGCCTTCGGGGGTTTGGGATCTCATCCCAGTAGTGGTGTTTCCAACTACGAAAAGAAAAGAATGAAGTAGGGGATGAAGAAAGATCAGGTCTGAGAGGAGAAAAGAAATGAATTCCAAAGCAGAAAGGTCAGAAGGTTTATGTTTTGGGATTGGTAGTAGACAGAGCCAAACCTACTTGCATAAAAAAATAAAGCAATACTGATGAATAAATGACAAAAAGGGTAGAGATAGATCCAACGGAATAAACACGCAGATCTGACATAAGAAAGATCATATGCCCATAACACACATATTCAGCACAAAGTCTTACTATTTGTATTAATATTTTCTTCTGTTGCCAAAAAGTACAAAGCCTTTAATCCCTACTTCTATTTTTCATCTAAAATATATCCATCTCCTGAATATAACAAGTATTCAAGTATATATAGAAGGAGAGAAGAAAAAGAAGACAAAAGCAAACAAACAACTTATTTACAAAAATATCTTACAATAGATTACAAAGTCATTTGTTGACTTTTGACAACTTTGGTGGATGACATCATCCCATGGTGCAACATGGATGATGTCATCATTTGTGTCAACATGACTTAGATATTTTACAAAGAGAAAGTTAGGAAGAAAGAAACTATTCATCGTCGTCCCACGGCTGGAAGGGGGGATCCTGCTTTTGCTGCTTGGGTGACGAGATGTGGAACTGGGCACGGTACTCCATGAACTTGCTGATCATGGGTTGAAGTTGATCCTCAGAAGGATCCTTGTGTCTATCGCTGATAGCTTTGTAGGTCTCCCGCTCGTCTATGAGCCTTTCCGGGAGTTTGGAATAATCATTCTCTTCCTCTATCAGGTACCTGATGAAGTCACGACACGCCAACAGGTTATTGATGGATTCGGTGTCGAACGTGACCTCTGGCCCCAGTCGCTGTGAAACGATCTACTTGAAGATATGAATAGTTTCTTCAACCTTTCTTAAGGAAAAAGAAGGAGTGAGCAACCTTGGAGACATTCTGAGAACAATCTGTTCCATTTGATGCATTGCATCCAAGCCTACCTCCTTTACCTTGTCGATCTTCTTCAGGACGAACTCTAGCTGATCCACCCAATAATCCAAAGTGGAAAGGATTTTATTGAGGGCTCTAGGGTGTCCAAAGATGCCAAACTTGACCAGATCATTGACTGAACAGTCGAGAATTTTCTGAAAGGTCTCGTGTTGCATCCTAGCATGATCAAGCTCTTCGGAGATGGGTCTTGCTATCGCCTGGAGTTCTCTGTTTGTTCGATTGATATTCTGGTACAAATCTATGAACTTAGTGATAACTCCCTCACTTTATTTGAGGATTTGGCTCCTCCAGGTGGAAACTGCCATGCCCTGCTTACCGATTTTAGCATATTCATTGATCTTATCCTGGCTCAGAGGCTCAGGAGTTTCAGCGGTAGTTGTAGGAGGCGCACTGCCCATTTTCTGCAAGGCGTGGAGAAGATATTTATTTTGATGCTTTAGCTACCTTTTCTCTTCCTTTTCTTCTTGGAGTTTCTTACAAAGGGCGTCAACTGCAGATAGGGCGTCAAAGGATTAGGGTATGCAATCTCCATCACTCTCTCCCCTGTTGCACTCTAAGAGAAGCAGGTTATTGGTTTTTACTTCTTGATCCCTTTTGATGGGAACATGGAGAAGTCCATCGGTGTGATGGGAAATTTCCTCTTCTGTTGACTCAGGTGCTGGGAGACCCAGGCTGGACTTATGGGAGAAGGACCAGAAATGGAGAAGGCGGCAGCTGCAGTAGTAGAAGGGAAAAATGTGGAGACACTTGGAGGTGGCATTGAGAGGAAAGCCGAGGAAGTGCTCATGGGGGGAATGGGTACTGCAGGGGAGGAAGTCATAGGAAGGGAAGGGAGCTCAGAGATGAGGGAAGAAATGGAAGGGGACAACTCCGTGAGAGAGGAGAAGATGGACGAAGAAGTAGGAGGAATAGTGGAAGGAGGAGAGGACACGACCAAAGGAATGGTCATTTGGGTCACTCAAGGAGGGGAAGGAGGAGAAGGAGAAGGAACCGAAGGGACCTAAATTGTTACAGTTGTGGCCACATCCTGAGTGGATGTGCCTATTGGAACATCTTCCGCTGCTTCTTCTTCTAAGCTCTCTGGGACTACAACCCATTCTTGTGAAGTGGAAGGAGGGCTTTCAGGAACTTCCTCTTGGGTGGAGCTGGACTCACCCTCTTTAACTTTACCCTTTCCTTTTGGGAATTGTTTCAACCGAGGAGGTGTGTTGCCTAATGGAGAGGTTGTGAAATCGACTCCGAGGTAGATGAGCCCGTTCATTCGGCACCAATGCTCTGTCCTTCACAGAGTTTCCTTGACCCTTTCCTTAATTTTCTGAGGTGCTTTGGTTCTGTCGATCACCGCAAAAGGCCAATCATCTCCACCCGTGTCAAGGTATACTTGATCAACTTCTTCTTCAGTAGTTTGGTAGCCTTTTGGGACGATGGCCACCCCGTACTGGATGATTTCTGCTAAGGCCAAGTGAGAATGATCCTTCCTTCTGAGCTCAACCTCATGATAAATGTAGATGTAGATATCTTCGATCTGAGGGATGTGGATCAGATCGAGCTTGGCCCTGGGGAGATAACTCCTTGGGTCGAAGGTGGGCCTGGCTGGGAAGTTGTGTTTTAGATTCAGCAGCTCCAACTCTGCAAACATGTCTTTCACCTTGTGGTGAGAGAGACACGTATACCTACCCACTGTGAGGGGGAAAGGAGTCCCACCCTTCTTTCTCTTGAGACACTTCTCATGGTAGGTAATAATTTGCCTCGACAGCTCCAACAAGATCAACTTGGGACCAGCATATCTTGGCAATTTAGTTGGTTCCCCCAAGAAGTTAACTGCCCTTAGATAGTTGAATGTGGGGAATTGAGTGAACAAGGCCCCCCATTTCTCTGTAACTACTACGATGCTCCTAGTCGTACGATCGTGAGTCATATTCGGCCTCAACAGGCAGATGATGAAGTAGAAGAAGGCATCATTGATCTTTGTGAACTGAGGAATGCTATTTTCCAGCTTCAGTTCTGGATAATATTCATAGATTTTAACTTGGGGCCAAACCTCGCACCGCATCAGAGCTGGATAGTCCCTCTCTGAAGCCATAGCATAGACCACGTAGGAGTTCATATAGAACCTCCCTGTTGTGTTAAGTTGTTGGAGCTGCTCAGATATCATGCTACTTATGATTTCTACCCACTCAAAGAGTTGATCGGGCACATTTTTTTTCATGGTTTCTAGGTATCGCAACATCCACTTGTGAAAATAGTGGGCATCAGGAAGCCCAAAGACTCTACTCAGGAATGTGATTGTGTCACTGAGTTCCTCTGAGAAGTCACTGTGATGAATGACTTGTGGCCACCGAGTCACCACCTTTTTGTTCTTTAGGTATACTTCGTTCATCAGTTGCATGCACTGATCTTCATTGTCATCCCAAGCTTTGATGTAATCCTCTTGGCTAAGGGCCACAAAGTGATGGTGGTGAGGGATGCTGAGCATTATTTTCAAAGTGGTAGGAAGTGAGGTTGATTATGACCTCGCCCTTCTTGTTATGGACACATCTTGTGTCTTTGTTGTAGCATCGGGCTACTACCATCATAAACTCGTTGTTTACAGCACTAACTGGGATCCCGCTAGCAAAATGTAGTGCACTGCCCATCAGCTTGTCCATCCATGGAATTCTTGTGACCCTCTGGGTTCTGGCCCAAAAATCCTCCATATCAATATGGCCCAGCTCTGAGTCTTTGATGTATAGGTCACACTCTGCTTGGGACTCAGGAATCCTGACCCTCTGATATTTATACTTCATTTCTTCTTTCGTGAGCTTGGCTTTGCCCTTGGGTTTGGTAGGTCTCTTGCTTGATGTTGACATATGTAACTCTGAACTCAGTTGCTGATCTGCAAGAATAAGAAGTGAAACCCAATGCAAGAAAGTCATATCAGCTGTTTGATCTTCCATTAAAGCGTCAACAGAAGAAAGAGTTAGTGATTTTAAGGCCTCAGGGCGCAGGGCGCATGAATATTGCAAGTTACAGGGCTAAATAATAAGGCACACAGGAAAGGGCTACTGCAAAGGATAAATCAGTGCCAAAGGGTGCATGGTGCATGGACACTGCAGATTGCATTTTTTGTTATTGTAAGTATAAGTGCACCTGTGCCATATGTATACATTTTATAAAGGGTGCGGATATTTTTCATTTTACACGGGTGTAGGATGCGCCAAAGGGCGTGAGTTTCATGTGTGTAACATCATTTTTTCATGTGCCATAAGGGAACTTGGCGTGGCGCATGGAAGGTCTGCACAACATGATGTTGTTGTAACAATGGATGCGCCTGCACCACTTAAAGCTTTACACTTGGCACATATTTAGTTAGTGTTGCATAGATGCAGGGTGCGCCAATGGTGCAAGTTTTAATGATGCAACAAATGAGTTTGGTGCACCAAGAGGGCGTAAGTTTAGCGGTTGTAACAAGTGAAGGGAGTGCGCCTTGAGGGCGCGGCTATTCTTTGTGTTGCAGGCATAGTATATGCGCCATTGGCGCGACTGTTTATTATGTTACAGGGATGACAGATGCACCAAAGGAGGAAATAACAGTCTCTTATTTTCAAGCCATGATTCCTTTCTTGAGGAGTTTGCATGCATTTAAACTTCTTTTGCAGGATGTCTTTGGGTTATGAAGAAGCTTAATCAAAGAGTTTCCAGCAAACTTTTTAGGACAGAGTCCCCTTTACCAGCAGATCTGGAAAGAGGGGGAAAAATGCATGGGTGCAGGGTAGAGAAAAACAGCAAGGAGGATGGGGAGTTCATGTTTTGACAGATGTTATTTAACCCAATCCACACCAACAAGCAGCCAAAAACCAAAGCACAAAACACACAAAAATAAAAGAGGACCTCTTACCAGGATAATATAACGGAGAAATGTGAAAATGGGTCCACGAAGTGATTTGAAAATGACAGGGCAGGCGCGCTGGCAGGTACATATGTAAGAGAAAAATCATGTGATTGTGTCAGATGACAATGACAGTGCAGACTTGCCTATATATAGGTGAGGTGGTAATAAATGCGCCACCAAATTTTTCAAATGGTGCATGAAAAGCACTGTCGACACAAGAAATCATGCGCCCTTGGCGCACCAAAACACTTGCCAACACGAAGCTATGTGTGCCTTAGGCGCACCGAAAGTGATGTCGACACAAGAATATGTGCGCCCTTGGTGCACCAAAAAGTGGCGCAACAAAAGTATTGTTGACACAAGAAAGCATGCGCCAAAGGATTAAAAGGGGGCGCATGAATATTTGATGTTGCATAGTCATTATGTGCGCCCGACCAAAAAAAGACCAAAAAAGGCTAAGTTCAGAAAACTAGATTTCCCAAGAAGGGATTTTGCAACGTTTCGAATGCAAGGGGTCCCTGACGAGGTACCGGAACAAAATTTTGGTAGGGTTATCTGTAGAATTGCCCTTGCCAATTTTACGGGATAACAGTTGGCTCTTTCTGGGGACTATCTCTGAGCAGACCTCAGGGGTAGAGAATCCCAAATCTCACGTGCCTATCCATTGGGAAACAGAGTCAAAAACAAGGGAGACCGGAAAGGGAAACACACAACCAACGAAAGCAAACACACGACAAAAAAAAACACACAACTGAAGTAAAATGTACAAAGAAGAGAGCAAGCTCTACTTCCGGAAGATTTTCAGATGTTGCCCGCTATAGGGAAGCAAGAGCTCAGTTCCATCCAGATACGATAGATAGAAACTATTCTCTCCATTGAGTTGCTTGATCTTGAAAGGCCCTCTCCATAAGGAATCAAACTTTCCATGCATGCCCTTTGGCTCTCTTTGTTTTTCCCACAAAAGGACGAGGTCTCCCACCTAGAAATTTCTTTGCTTAGCTTTTTTATCGAACAATCTTTTGACCTGATTCTGTTGCTCAGTGATCTTGTCGACCACCCTTACTCTCTTTTCCTTGAGCTCTGCTAGATACATGATCCTCTTTTCAAGGGAATTTTGAAAAGTTTCATCCTCGATTGCCCGTGCCAAGCGCAAAGCAGGAAGTTCAGTGGAAATGGGAAGCTCAACATCAGTGCCATATAACACTTGAAAAGGTGACATACCGAGAGATCTCTTGGGGGTAATGTGGTCTACCCACAGAGCATCATATAAGGACTTGTGCCACATTCGTTGATTCTCATCCACTAGCTTTCATATGATGGTCACCAAGTTTTTGTTAGTGGATTCTGCCTGACCATTTCCCTGAGGGTAATAATCCGAGGCGTGAGCCAAAGTTATTCCGTATTCATAACAAAAACCAATAACTTCCCGTGAAGAAAATTTAAAAGCATTATCAGCAACAATCTTGTTTGGGACGCCAAACCTGAAAATGATATTTTCTTTGATGAAACTACAAACAACCTCGGAAGTGGCATGTTTGACAGGTATGGCTTCCACCCACTTAGTGAAGTAATCTATTGCTATTAGGATGTAACTGTGTCCAGCACTTGATTGGGGATTGAGTGCGCCGATAAAATCAATTCCCCATTGCCTGAATGGTTCGTCAACAACAACCGGCCTGAGGGGAAATGCAGCCAACTTGGGCTTGCCGATGAACTGCTGGCAAGGCTCACATTTCTCTACCTAGGTAGCTGTATCTTGGAAAAGCATTGGCCAATAGTACCTGGCCTAGATGATCTTGTGTGCTGTCACGGAAGAGGAGAAATGGCCTCCACAGGCTGAATTATGAAAACTTTCGAGTAACTTCACCTGTTGTGGCTTGTCGACACATCGCAAGAAGACACCATCTATTCCATGTTTGTATAAACCAAATTTGTGTCTTATGACCCCCTATACCCCGCATCTCATTTCGCAACCTAACCTCATCACCTAAACCTTGCACAATTATTTATTAATTACCTTATAGTTAATAAATCCACATCGCCATACCTGCCACCTCATTTCTCCACCTCATCATAACCTATTCTTAACCCTAAACTAACCTCATTAAGACCTATAACTTGGTCCACATCCACACCCATGACTAATTACTCCTCACCCGCACCTAAAACCAACCTCATAATGACTTGACCAAGTCCGCAACTAATCCCTCGGGAGAAAAGGAGGGAAAGCTGGCTATTTTACCAAAAATAGCCCGCTTTGACCTGACTGACATCTGTTCCTACTCGACCGCCGTCGGTTGCGTAACCGCCATCGGTTCCCTGTAAATGACCACCTCCAACCAAAAACAAGGGATCGGATTTTCATTTGATCGGGAGGAGGAGAAATCATTGAAAGGATCCGGATTTGCTTGGCTGAACAGAGACAAGTGAAGAAACAAGAAGAGTTTACAGAGAAGGACATAAAGCCCAAGACTACAAGTGAATAACCAGAGCCCAGTGACACTCATCCGAGCATCAGAAGAGGAGATAGACACATCTTGGATTGTCAGATCATCCTACTTGAGCCCTGTCTTCGTCATCACAGTCGTGGAACCTGCATCTTCATCAGGAACGAGTAAGCAGTGTCTTGTATGTTTCTAAGCACCATTTCTTGAGCCTGTGGATTGATAGTAATTATAAACTCATTCCTAGATCTACCACCTACCAGCACCCTGCACTTAACCTTCATCCATACATCCTTGTATTGCCCAGAAGACCATTTTATCACACTCTGAGTCTTCCCTGTCCTCTCACTATTCCCCTCAGCCATCCACTAGTCTTAATAACCCCACAATCACCCTGCAACCAACCTCTATCTAGAAGCACCTAGATTACTGACCCTACCGGTGTCGGTTATCCCCTACCGGCAGCGGTTCTCTAACCGCGGTTGGTTATCCAGTGACCGGCATCGGTCACTGTGACTTATACCCCAAAACCTTCCTCTCGCCTATTTGTCACCTAACAACCTCAGGTCCAATCTGGTTTATCCCTGTAACTCAACCTGAATGTATCAACGACCAGTAACCGAACAAACAACGTGACTCTTTATTATTGATAGTTTAGCCTCTATTGCTTTGTAACGAGGTACCTAAATCGTGATTTTGCAATAGCTTTCTTTGTTATCATTTGTGTTAATTCATATTAAAAGGGGAACTGACCACCTTCGAAAGGAAGTTTTATATTTCCTGGGCCCAAGGCAGTTCCCTCATTTATTGTCTAATCAAAATCAGGTGGTCTTGTATTCTTATTTGCAGGTAGTCCTTCCAAGACAAAAAGGAGTTCTTCGCAATCAACCTGATCTCTCTCTATGGTACGCGCAAGCCTCACCCTCTCGACATTCAACAGGTATTCCTCCTAGCCCTAACCCTTATCTGTTTCTAAAAGGAATGAAAGGATAGAAGCAACTCTATTCCCAAAAGCTGAAACATTCCGTGCGAAACATTTTGGCACGCCCGGTGGGACCCATTTCGGGTTTCTTTAATTCTTGCTTGCTTTCATATAGGGAGCATACCTGCTGTTTTCTTCTTCTAAAGATATTCACAAGGTATTTTGTTATTTTGGTAAAAGAACTGGCCTTGCTTTTACATCTTTGCATTAGTGAAAGTCATCTCTTTTGCTTCATCGAATATCATTTTCGATTTGGGTTTAAAACACGTGCATCACATTCTTGCTTGTTGTTTTCAATTCTAGTGAACATAGATTAAGTAACAGGTCGTACACGTGGGGGTGATATCCATGGTATTGACAAGAAATTAATCTTACTTTCACTGCACAACACATACCGAATCACTTCACAATTAACACAACAGCTCAAAACATCCCCCCTTTTTCCGCGGTATTCCTCCACCCGATTGAGGTAACCTTATGAGCCAAAACAAACTTGACATTTCCCCTAAGTCTTTTGTTTAGGATTCTGACATCATTCTATGTCTAAAGGCATAAGCCCACAATAATTAAAATTAACCCTAGGGTTAGTCTCTGGATTTGCGTGTGCATCTTGCTTGTTTTCAGTTCTGTTTTCTCTGTTATACACTGTCTTCTGTGATCACCTTAGAACAATTTGATAAATGTACTAAGCGTTGTTAAAAATCAAATCAGCAGCTTCTTATATTTTCTTATACCAGTCTTATTACACCGACATCGGTTAACTGACCGACGTCGGCTATAGTCTAACCGACATCAGTTATCAGACCGATATCGGTTACTGTCTTTTACAGTTCCTGACAAACCAGCAACCTACCAATTTCACCATTCTGAGGTTGTTTCTGTTCCTGATAGATCGAAGCCCTACTGTGTACTCTTGTCCATGGTTGTTATCACTCGGAAGCAAGCCGCCGCCATGGTTTCACATGCCTGCTCTGTGCCTTTGCCTGAATCACCCCCTTCACATTCTATAGGGAACCCTACGGACACCAGTGAGATCCCCAAAATTCCTGTAGGAGATAAGGAATTTGCCAAATTTTTGGATGCTAATCCTAGCACTGTACAATACTATTTGTCTCATGCCCCTGACCGTACGCCCGATGGTCAACTCCTTGTTGGCATGCCTATTAGTATAGCTGCTCATTTAGCTCCCACTCCGCCTGATAACACCGTCTTGCCTTCTGCATCCTTAGCCCCGTCTCCCAATCCGACGGCTTCAGAGGTTCATACGACACAGATTGGCTTTCCTTTGGTTAATCTTGGGCCCCACATGTCATTACCACCGACTGCTCCTACCTCGTCTCTCTTGCAGACTGCTCCGTTCATGACTTGCTCTCTGCCACCTGTCCACACGAGCTTTCCTTCTCAAGCTCCGCCTACCTTTTCATTCCCACACACGTATCCAGTGACCTCAACATCTTATATAGGACATCCCTATTCGGTCGCTTCAACATATTCGTCCCCCATACCTTATCAACACTTAACCCCACCATTGTCTAGCGGAGGCCCTTGGCCCAATTTGCCTCCGTTTACCACAACCGCACCATCATCTCATCCAACCACGGATTTCATCAAACAAATGATGGACAAAATGCAAAATCTGGAGGCTTCTGTTTCGGGAAGTCGTAGCACCTTGACATACGAGCAAGTTTGTCGGGAGCCTATTCACCCTTCTGTCCCCCTTCATTCATATCCTCCTCAATGGGAATTGCCGAAATTTACTCGTTTTAATAGTAAAGAGGATCCTCAACAACACTTGCGATCATTTAGACATGCTTGTTATTTGATTGCTCATGATGATGCCTTGCTACTCCACACCTTTCCCATGTCCTTATCAGGACCCGCCTTGGAGTGGTACAGTGCTTTAACCCAGCACTCAATCTTCTCTTTTAACCAACTAGCCCAATCTTTCTTGGATCATTTCTCCATTAACATTGCCAAGAAAGTATCTATCACCGACCTCTATGCCATCTGACAATTTGAAGATGAATCTATCGCAGATTTCGTTGGACGATGGCGGGCCTTATCAACCAACTTACATATGCCTTGCCTCAGGCTGAACTTATCAAACTTTTTACGCGGGCATGCGCTAAGCACATCTCTCCTACCCTTCAAATTCAAACCTTCCGTACATTTGACGAGGCCTTTACTATGGCTCAGAAACTAGAAATTCGAAGCCTTAGAAGAAGAGAAATTGTGGTTGCGCAACAAAAACCCCAATTTCCAAACTCCAGATTCCACCAATAAACCAAACACCACCACTCCTCACACATCTACTTCTTCGAAATCAAAAGGAGTTGTCCACGCGGTGATGGTCAAATCTCAAACACCGTCTAATACCCCACCAAAAACCACCTATAAATATAAAGCTGAGCCCATCAACTACACTCCCTTGGGAGAAACATATGGTGTGATATTGGAAAAATTGCTCAAAGCCGGAGCTATCACCTTGCCTCCTGTTAAACCTCACTCCGGGTTTGACTCCACCCGCGCTATACCTTCCTGGTACAAAGAAAATGACTTCTGTAACTTTCACCGCGTAAAGGGACATAGTCACGAAAACTGCAAGATGTTGAAAAACATAGTGCAGGAAATGGTTGATGCAGGGGATATAACCCTCGATAATCCTAATGCCCCTGCTAACCGAAATTTGAAAATCTTCAACAAACCATTCCCGAATCACTCTTCTAACAGTAACATAAACCAAGATATCTTAGCCGAGGAGAGTGTTCATGAGATCCATGCAGTCTTCGACTCCCAGCCAAAAGCCTCTATCGAGAAAATTTTGAATCAAGCCTCTTCACTGACGCAGGGGCCCGAACCTCCTTCACCACCATCAAGACAAGGTGAAATCATTCCTTTATCCATAAAGGAATTAACCACCCAGAGTCCTCTTCTCATAGATGAGTCTTCTTACACCACATCCCTACAAGACTGTGAGCGGATGTTATCCAACTTATCTATTTCCCAAACGTCTCTTTCTACCATTCTTGCTGTACAAGAAGAAGGCTCGCCACTTCTTTTGTCATCCTTAGACGAAAAACCTCTTGAACCGACATCACCACATTCTTTAAACATGACAGATCCTCTCAAACACGCCCTCCTACCTATTAGTTCTTCATCACCTAAATCTTTTCAGCGACCGGTTGACCTCTTAACGCCCATTGATACAGTGCCTCATCTACCCCCTGTATCACACCCACAGTGGACCGGAATCACAACCCACCTTTCTTCCATACAAAATTTCCTATTCACATGTGAGGACTGTCATTCCCCAGAAGATAGACAGGTCCTATGGGAACGTTTGAGTACGCCATATTCTACTCAAATGTAGATGACCGATCCAGATGCCTCTACCATATACCCGAAGTGTTTACAGAAGCTTAAAATGCCTATGTCCTCATCTTCACCCCCCTCATCTCTACCAAATACCTCATCCACTTCTATTAACCTAACCAAATCTTCCCCTACACTTGGGACCCCACCAATACCCAGTCTAACACACCCACCTAAGTGGCTTGATTTATCTAAAAATAAAGCCGTCCATCCCATTAGGAGACAGACTCAATCTCCTCAATCTATGCCGCTATCACAACTAAAACCCTCGTCGTCACACCTACCTTCCATATTGGGACCCCATCCTTCTACCCTGCATCAATATATCATACCTCCTGCGTTTTCTTTAAAGCGACCTACGCCTTCTGCACCCATACAGAAATCCAAGGGTATAGCAACACCGTCACCCCGTGTATCCTGTCCACCTATCAACCTTAAACAAATTCCATCATCAAAAGATTTGTTTTCTGTCACTCCTATTTCTCCGTGGTTGTTTTCTGATACCACATCATCTGTGGCCTCATCATCCAACCAGCTAAACATAGCTTCTGCGTCAAAGAAGCCACGTTTAGTTAAAACCCATTATCAAAACTCCTTGGCTAAACCACCACCCATACAAACCAACCATACCACGTCATCACCAGAATCGACCCAGTCAATAGCCTCCTCTTCCTCTGACTTTGACCCACTCAAAGGGTCTTACGCCAAAATCCTTGCTATGTTGGTAGAGAATGCGACCATTTCCCTACCCCCACTTAGACCTTATGATCCATCTAAACCTCGACCTATAGGTTACGATGAGTCTAAAATCTGCGCTTACCACCGCACACCAGGACATGACGTAGAGGGATGCAAAGCGTTGAAAGCTATACTTCGTCAGTCACCTCTCTCAGATAGAAAAGTTAAGAAAGATAACTTACGAAGAGAGAGACCTTTAGCTTCAATTCCCTCTCCTATACCACCTGTCCCTGCCTCACCAAGATCTATCATTATTACAGCCCCACCTCTCGAAGACCATGACCTATCCCTACCGTCTTCCTCCTCTCGTATTCACGAGATCAATATGATTAGTGTTGCTACTCGAGGACAGAAAAACAATGGGAAAGCAAAAGAAAACACACCTGCGGCATCTCTTTCTCCGTCCACCATCCCGATGGCACCACCACCTAAAGTAGTTATTCGCGGACCCGCCTATCCCGTCTCTAATGGAATTGCCCACCGAACCATGATCAAACAGCTTCACCAATCACCTGTAAAAATGACACTGTATGATCTCATTCAGACTTCTGAATCTCATCGACAAGCTCTCGTTGAAATCCTTCAAGGGATAGAGGTCTTACCTAATGAAACCTTTCCTGTTACCTCTATTCTAACACCCAATCACGTTGCTTCACTCACCAAACAATCTATCTCCCCAACCACTTCTGTCTCTGTACAGCAAGCCGCTGCTGTCAGTTTCTCCGAAGACGAAATTATCGACTTTGGTGCCGAAGATCCTGACCCTGCTCTTTTCATCTCAGCTTATGTCCGGGACATTCGGGTACGTCGTGTTATGATTGACGGGGGCGCTAGCCTAAACATCATCTCTTCAAAATCCTTCCAACAAATGAATATCCCTTCTAGTTGCATGTGTGCCAACCCCATCATGTTGCGGTCATTCAATGATGCTATTACTTCTACCTTAGGCACCGTGATCCTTAACATTCGTGTAGGGCCACGCACTTTACCTGAACTCTTCTATGTCCTTGAGGGAGAGTTCCAATACAATATGTTGTTAGGCCGCCCTTGGATCCGGGCTATGGGATGCGTTCCTTCCACCTTACATAGATGCATAAAATTTGAGTACGAGGGGAAGTCCTACACCGTAAAAGCTGATCCTCCCCCCTTCAAAACCTGCAATATGTTGTATCGCCCTAATGATGTGCTTGTACCAGTCAAGACACCCATTCATCCAACCCAACCATCCACTTCAACTGCACCTACACCTTCAACCAATGAAACCGCCGTCACAAATACCACTTCCTTTCCCGCAGATAACATCCCAACCTCCGACCCCTTAGTAGATGTTTTTCAACGCCTTACGCTGGGGGAGTACCGCCTATATAACGTTAGCTCTTTCCATACCCCGCAGGAGTACAGACAGTTACATGCACATCCTACCTACGACCGTCGCGTGGGGGAGGTAATCTCTTACGGACCACCCCATTGCCACACCAACCTAACGTATGGGGGTGTTGACACATCCTCCGTTACCCCTGAACCTCCTCTTGGTGTGGTTCCCTTCCAATCCAATTTTCAATACTTGACAAATCATCGTTTCGCCCTCACCTTTTTGACTCGCTGTGCTTGGAAAGGCTTTGGTTTTGGTCTTTATGAACAAGGCCGACATACACTCATTCCCGTGACTACACGCAAACACAATGATCGTAGTGGTCTCGGTTTTCCTGAAACACTTACACCAGAGAAACCTCGTGTCAGTTGTATCCTGGAAGATGACGACGTCACCCCTACCAAACCATCATCACCCATTTTGCCATCATCACCCACAGAGTCGATAGACCCTGAATCTATCCCTCCTAACTTTTTTTTTTCATAAATGCTATCTCCCTAGGTCCTCTCACTTATCAACGCGATAATGAGGACCCATCTTCTCTTCCCCTTCTGTATCCAGACATGATCGAAGAGGATTCACCTTCAATTAATGTTGTTGAGTGCCAGGATGATGACTCCATCCTCACTTATCTTGGCGCGGATGACTCTTATATTCAACGCGCCTTACCATCTGAAACTCAAACCATGTTGAATGAGTCGACTATAGAAATCAACATCCACATAGAGGAGGATCCTCACGTTGTGAAGATCGGACAATCCCTTAACACATCAGAACAAGCCGCCTTTACTACCTTTCTCCGTACCCGCAACCAAGCTTTCGCTTGGTCCTACGCTGACATGCCAGGAATTGATCCTGCCATTGCTGTCCATAACATTACCCTGAAACCCTATTCCAAGCCAATTAAACAGAAACTGAGAAAAATGCATCCACGCATTGCCCTCTTGGTCAAAGAAGAGCTTCAACGACTCCTTTCTGTTTCCTTCATCCTGCCTATTGACTATCCTCAATGGATTTCTAACATCGTACCTGTCACTAAAGCGACGGGGGGACTTCGGATATGCACGGATTTCTGAGATCTTAACCTCGCTTGCCCCAAGGATGACTTCCCCCTCCCAAGTATTGATCAACTTGTTGATCTCACTGCGGGCCATGAGATGCTCTCTCTCATGGATGGCTTTTCAGGATACAACCAAATTTTGGTTGCCCCTGCCGATCAACATAAAACTACCTTCATAACTCCTTGGGGAACCTTCTGTTATCGTGTCATGCCATTTGGCCTTAAGAATGCTGGTGTGACCTATCAGCGGGCTATGACTTACATTTTTCATGACATTATGCACACTATCCTTGAGGATTATGTCGATGATCTTCTTGGCAAATCTAAACATCGCAGTGAACATCTCGATGTTTTAACCATTATTTTCGATCGCCTATTACAATATTCGGTCCGGCTTCAACCAAAGAAATGTGTCTTTGGTGTTCTTTCGGGAAAACTTCTTGGCTTTATCGTCTCTTTGCGTGGCATTGAGGTCGATCCATCTAAAGTCAAAGCTATCCTAGAAATGCCCCCACCCAAAAACCTCAAACAATTGCGTAGTTTGCAGGGTAAACTTCAATCCATCCGGCGTTTCATCTCCCAACTCTCGGATCGATGTCAACCTTTCCATCACCTTCTTAAAAAGGACATTGCCTTTCAATGGAGCGAAGAGTGTCACCAAGCCTTTGAAGCTCTCAAAGCCTATCTCTTGCAGCCACCCGTGCTTATTCCACCTCAGGATGATCGCCCTTTCTACCTTTACCTTTCTGCCACTGACCATGCTATAGGAGCCATGCTCGCACATCGGGACTCGGCACGTCGAGAACAAGCCGTTTATTATATAAGTCATACTCTCGTGGATTACGAGACTAGGTATACACATGTAGAAAAATTGTGCCTAGCCCTATCATTCGTAGCCACCAAACTTCGACATTACCTCCTGAATCACAAAACTTTTGTCATTACCAACACGGACCCCATTCATTATATGTACGCCAAACCACATCTAAACCAACGCATCGCCCGATGGCTTATGCTCCTCGCTGACCTCGACCTTGAGTTTGTACAACAGAAGTCAATCAAAGGACAAACTATTGCGGACCAACTTGCGGAGGCCCCTTTACCTGGGGAACAATTTACCAATTTTAATTTCCCCGACGAACTCATCGCCACTCTTTCACTCAGGGAAGAGTCGTATCCAATGACCCTCTTCTTCGATGGATCCAAATGCCAGCGCGGTGGAGGGGCCGGCGTTGTTCTCATTCCTCTTGACGCTGAGCCTATGCCTCTTTCATTCCGGCTCGATTTCCCCTGCACTAATAATACAGCGGAATACGAGGCCCTTGTTTTGGGTCTCCAGGTTGCGTTACACTTAGGTGTCAAATCTATTAATATTTTTGGTGACTCTCAATTGGTAGTCAATCAAGTTATGGGCATCTACCAATGTAAAAATGAGGAACTTCAAAAGTACAAACATTACGTGGATTCACTTTTGACCTCATTTACTCGTTATTCTATCCAGACCATTCCCCGCTCCACTAACAAATTTGCGGATACTATGGCTTGCTTAGCCTCACAAATTCCTACCTCACCAACTGACTCTGACATATTCATCTTGGTCCAACAACTCTTTGCCCCATCTTACTCAGCCCCGGTTGTTTGTATGATAAATAATGTGTCTGCTAATTCACAGGATACCTGGTACCACAAATTTCACGACTACCTTACAACCTCTGTTCTCCCACCTGACCTAACTAGTACCGGAAAACGCACTTTTCTTAAACATGTTTCTCATTATGTCGTCATGGGGGGACTCCTTTATAAACGTGGCTTTGATGGTATCCTCCTTCGATGTCTAACCGGCGCGGAGATCACCTATACCATCCAACAGGTCCATGACGGTATTTGTGGTGGACATTTTAGCGGCCTTGCCATGGCCAAACGAATCCTTCGCCTAGGTTATTATTGGCCTACTCTCAATAACGACTGCTACGAATATGTTAAGCGTTGTGTTATGTGTCAACAACATGCCAACCTTCAACATACTCCTAGCCATCCGCTACAGGTCGCACGAGATCTTTGGCCTTTCTCACAATGGGGTTTAGACCTTATTGGTGAGATTCATCCACCCTCTTCACAACGTCACCGATGGATAATCACAGCAACCGAATATTACACAAAATGGGTGGAGGCTATTCCACTCATTTCAACTAAAAAAGAAAAAATTGTAGAGTTCATTAACCACCACATTATCTGTCGTTTTGGTGTTCCTCATCGCCTGATAACAGATAATGGAAAATCTTTCAAAAATAAGTTGTTGCAAGACCTTTGTGACAACTTTGGTATCAAACTTAGCTTCTCATCACCCTACTATCCACAAGCGAATGGACAAGCCGAATCTTCTAATAAAACCCTGACCAAAATCCTCATGAAAGTTGTTAATGATTCTGGAAGAAATTGGCATGATCACATTCCCTTTGCCCTTTGGGCTTATCGTACTAGCATTCGTACCTCCACTAATGCCACACCATTTTCTTTGGTATATGGTACCGAGGCGGTCTTGCCTCTCGAAATACAAATACCCTCCCTCAGAATATCTCTTCAGGATATTCTCACCAACGATGATTTCCGCCAAGAGCGGTTAGCCCAATTAGAGCTTCTTGACGAGCGTCGTCTTACGGCTCTTGACCACCTTCAAATCTACCAAAAACGCATCAAGCGTGCTTATGATAAATGACTTCATGAGCGTACCTTTAAGGTTGGTGATCTTGTCCTCAAAGAGAATCAACATGTAACCAAACTAGAAAAGAGCAAACGTGGAAAATTTGCTCCCAATTGGATTGGGCCTTACATAATCACTCACACTTATGGATCAGGCACTTATCGTTTAGCTTCACTTAATGGTAAACCTGAGCCTGAACCCCTTAATGCCTTGCATCTTCGACCATTCTACTATTGAATTTAGTGTTATATCACTTCTTATCTACCTACCGCTCGTCCCTTGAGCTCATTTTACCACCACATACACGTTGTTTCCTACATCTCAAAATAAAATCAAGCTCACATAGTTTGATTCTCACCTCCCCTTAAAGATGCCTTCCCCTTTTTAGTCTAGTCCATGACTTCAAAGTATTAAAATGACACATTCTTAATTATATGCTTATGGGATTTTCTTGAGTCAAACTTCCTACCAAACTAGATGCTTTACGCCAAAAGGACATCTAGCTCTCTAAATTATATATAGACTGCTCCCCCAAAGGACAGCTATGCACTAAAACCACATCTGCTACTATAAATAGACTGCTCCCTTGAAGGACAGCTATACACAGTCAGCCTTTATCAGAAGCTTCTCACATTGATCAGCTTCGTGAAGACCTCAAGAATAAAACAAAAAAATATCCCTTGTAGACTTCCCGCATCGATCAGTCTATATTCAGCAAAATAAAAGCCACATTCAAAAGAACTTTTGAGTCATGGACTTGTCTATTTGGGTTAGGTTCTCTTTCGTCGGAATACTCACTTTATAACAAGTTCTCTGTGTCTCAGCTACACCATCCACTTCACCTCACCATTTGTTAAAACAACACAGCTCAAGGGACGTGACGTACACCCGATATATTGTGATCATACAACTCTTTTCACCTATTGACTTCTCGTCTATGCACGGTACCTAGGGGTTCAAGCTCATTCTACGTTATTATGTGGTTTGTTTAGCTCTTTTCACCTACGGAGCACTCTTTCCTCTTTGACTCGAATCTAGGATTATGTGTTGATCTTAATCAGGACATGGTTCCCTACCACTTGGGTAGGCTAACTTTCGCGTCACTTATACCTATTCCAAAATCACCAATTCATTACCAACACCAACAACATTACCCTACCAATATCAATATCAATATTTTTACCAACCAACAAATTGCCTAACCATACCTAAATTGCCTGAATTCACCTCTCCCTGGTCCTAAGGGAGAACTACATCGGTCTGAGGCCCCTCCTTGCTTTGTGCAATGGGCTATGTAGGCAGCACTTAGGAGACATGGAGTCTCCCAAGGTTAGCTCGACCATCCCCTACCATACCCTATCATGTGTTGTAAATATAAATATTTTTTGTGTATTTCTATTTGCCAACATTCATCTTTATCCTTTTTCAAACAAAACAAAAACAACATTCAAAACACAACCATTCTTATTATTATCATCACTCAAAACCACATACATCTTTAGTTTTATTTTAGATGTTAAACAAATACATCTTCTCTATCATCGACTCGCAGGTCGGCATCCTTATTTATTCTTATATTCCTATGAAATTCACTTAGACCCTTGCACCTCCTCCCGAATCAGGTGGTGATCGTGATCGTCGGTGCCCCTCAGTTGGCCTCTCCATCCTCAAAGGTGCCACTGCCATTGGTTCCTCCCATTGATCCGCCAACATCTCCTGTAACATACGAATACGTCCTCTCGCGTGGAGGAATCTTGCCTCCAGTCTCTCCACTCGTAACTGTGAAACCTCTAACAATCCCATTGTCTCATTCACCTGTGTTTGAAGCTGGTGAGCCAACTCCTACAGACGATCTCTCTCCGCTGTAATCACAGCTATGTCTGGGCGCTCACGTGCACCTCGCAGCTCTGCTACCCACCATACTCTATAGGCCTCTGTCGTTCCCGCATCCATTACCCTACGATCAGCTGCTATCTCTTCTGGCCCTTCTGGAGGTGTAGGCCGGGGAGGTGAGAATGCTGCCTCGGCGTCGATCCTCATGTATGGTCTATATGTCATCGGTATATCCTGAACGAACCCAAATTGTCGCCGCACACGATCTAGAGGAATCCTCTCGTACTCACCTGGCCTGTGCCCTGCGATCCATCTCAATCGCTCTACACCCCTCAACTCCTCAACTATGTGCTCTATCACCATATAGTTCCCGTAAGGCCTCCAACAAATATCCGCAATCGTCACCATCTCCCATACCTGTCTATAATACTCGATGTCATCTATCACGGCCTGGGATCTCGCTTCTTGTTCTGTCTGGACCCATCGTCTGAATCCCAACCTTTGCACTCCTGCCTCTCCCGACTCGATGGGTCGGCCTATTGGACGCACACAAACAATATGCTCATAGGCCCAACAATGTAATAAGTACGAACAATCCAGTGTCGTCCTGTGTTTTCACTTGCAGGCCCATAGACCCCTATATAACTTTGCCAGATATGCGGGTGCCCATGCGAAAGTCACGCTCATTTCTATCATTTCCCAAATAACACTCATCAACGCTTTTGGAAATCTTCCCCCTTCCACCCTCGGCAATGCATAATACCCCACCACTATCATTAATAGCATGGCCAACCTTGTTTCCTCAGGGTGTGTTGCATACATTGTACCATACGTAAAAGATAAACCTCGCTGTGTCAAATCTCGTGCAGCTGACCCAAATACTACTGTTATCGCTGCCTGCCCCGCGCTAGGCAACGCCTGATACACTGTTTTTCCTATCATTGGGAGTCTCAAAATACGGAACACATCTTCCAAAGTCACTGTCATCTCCCCTGTTGGCAGATAGAAGGTATTCTTTTCTGGATTCCATCTCTCAATCAACGCCTGCAACATAGCATGGTTACACGCGATTCTTGAATAATAGCAGATTCCACTTAACCCCAAACGATTTATCAATGCCCATTCAGCTGGTGTTACATCCGCTCGGATTCGTGACAACAACGCTGGCACAGTATCATTCATCCTTAACCCTGCTTCTGCCTGCATACATCAAAACGACACATAATTATTCAAAAGAACAAATCTCTACGGGTTTTTTTCTCAAGTTCTGGAAACTCTTACAGTGACCGATATCGGTTATGAATAACCGATACCGGTTTGCTAACCGATACCGGTTATCTCTAAACGATACCGGTCACTGTCAAAAATATACCTACCCTGCTTAAAACATACACCTACGATAATTTTGCCCGTTTACTCCTATTTATACCTAAAAACATACGTGACCACCCTGTTTACCTACCCCATAGCACTCACCCCATCCCCAACCCTTGCCTATCACCTTTTCTTTCTCATCTTTACCCACTTACACTTCTCTCATCCTATTCACAAAACATGCAAGAATCAAATTACAACCAAACAGTTTACCTCTCGGGATGCAGCAGCTTGGGGCGGAACATGTCTTCCCCCTCGTCCCTACCTGCTAGATGCTTCTCCTTGTTTAGCCATGTTCACTACCCTCTTCAAATATAACTTGTCTTTCTGCCTTCTGAATCTCAGCCCACGCTCACTTCACCTGTCTCTTTCCTCCTTATCACTCAAATTCTTTCATGCAATTACCTGTAGCAGTTGTCAAACAACGTCACATTCACATATTTAACTTGTTGCATGACTCTAAAAATAAGAATGCTAAAAATAAGAACTTAAGTTGCCAACCAAGCAGTTCTATTTTTAGGAAAATAATTCTTGCATAACCGATATCGGTTACATAACCGATATCGGTCATATAGATACCGACATCGGTTAGATAACCGATATCGGTCATGTACCCCCTTGTTGCTTAAACCTAAGCCGTTTCTTCATTTTTGCAAATTTTTGTGGCGCCCGTCCCTTTTTCCTGCATAAACAACACCATTATCTATAATTTTTCATTAAATCCATATCTCATCACAATTTCATCAACATCATCTATCCATATTACAAAAACAACCAAGCCATCAACAAACGATATCAAAAACCATCAATCTATACACCATTTGGATCCAATTCAGTAGCTACATACGTTCAATTTCACAAACCAGCGACAAAACACATCCAACATTTCATAAACACAACATGTCAATTAAACTCATCATCTATATATACATACATCCCATCAACAAAAGACATCAACACCATCAATATATAAACCATGTGGATCAAACTCATCATACATTCCATTTCAAAAAGCCATCAACAAAAGACATCAACACCATTTCATATACACCATGTGGGTCAAAATCATCATATATATATACTAAAGGTTTCAAATATACAACTTGCCCTGCATAGGGGCCTCTGTGATCTCATAATAATACAAAGCCGGCACGCAGGCCTCAACAACTGTCAAAATATCGACTCGGCTCGTAGGCCGGTCTCTCATATCAAAAATATACTCGGCTCATAGGCCGGTATCAACGGTACAACCTGTACTCGGCTCGCAGGCCGGTATATACAATAAATGAATAAATAAATGAAAGAATCATATGTGGGCACGCAGGCCTCTCTATACATAGCCGGTTCGCAGACCGGTGCCTCTATCTAATATCCATCTACAAACAAAACATCTCTCTCCGACCCAGGGATCCCTCAGCTCTCCCCACCGCCCTTTGCCTGTCTCCCTGCGGGTCCCTGTGCTGCCTCTCATCTCCTCCCTGTAACAGACCCACCGGCTGTGGCTGCACCACCCTGGGATCTCTGGCTACGCGAGGTCTCCGCTCTATGCACCGCATACGGCTGATAGTCAGCCCCGGTACCATCAAGGATGTCCTGATAGTACCGGGCCTCCGCTCTCGCCTCCATATACCGGGCCCGTGCCACCAAAGCTGCTGGGGCTAGTCCCCCGACTCCTAATACCAATGGCCCCTGTCCTACCAGTACACCCTGTGCCTGTGCCGGTGCCTGTGGCTGTGCCGGTGGTGGTGCCTGTACCTGTGCCTGTGCTGGTGCCACTGGTGGTGCCTGTGGCGGTACCTGCACCTATGGTGGTGCCTGTGGCGGTACCTGTACCTGTGGTGGTGCCTGTGGCTGGGCCTGTACCTGTGCCTGGGCTAACTGCCCCTGTAGGACACCTATCTGTGCCTGTGCGGCAGCAAGCTGCCCCTGTAACAACTGTACCTATCCTCTGAGCTGGTCCCTCTCTGCTCTAACAGCCACTAAGTCTGGCTATGTGGGTTGTGCTCTCCTCGCGGCTCTCTCCCCTACCCACCATACCAAAAATGATCCTGTACACCCGGCGTCATCCACTGTATCGTCTGCCTGCCACTTCGGCTACCCAATCTGGGTCCATAGGCTGTGGTGCAGGCAGTGGAGCCTCTACATCATCCCTTCTGGTACTGAGGGAAGGGAGGTGGCTCATCCTGTCGTAGCCCCAGCTGTCGTCGTACCCTCTCCAGGGGTATCCGCTTGTACTCTCCCGGCCTCCGTCCCGCTATCCAGAATGTATACTGGATCCACCGTAACTGTGATCGGGCTCCTCCGCGGGGCTGATGACCTCTGTAAGGTCTCCATACAATATCTAAAGCTGTCAAGCCCTCTAATACATGCCGGTAATATGCTACATCTCGTCTGGCGAGAACTGCTCGTGGCTGGCCCACGACCCCCAACCACCTCTGAAAGCCATATCTGTAAATCACCTGTGGCCCTGGCTGCTGGGGCAGCCCTACTGGTTGAATGCATATGATATGCTCATATGCCCAGCAGTGTAACAAAAATGTAGAGAAAATCCTGAATCGCCTCATCCGGCGATAGCCCCACAGCTCTCGGTATAACTGCACTAGGTATACTGGTGCCCATGCATAACATGTATGCTCCTCAACCATCTCGTGTAAAACCCCCATCAGCGCCCGTGGAAAGCGGCCTCCCTCTGAGTTCGGGAGGGCGAAGCATGTGATGCCGATCATCATCAACACGGCAAGCCGTGTCTCATGTCGGTGGGCACGGTACATATCTCCATAGGCGATGCTCGCGCTGTGATAAGTCAATAGCGCGGCTGCATCCCTGAATACCTATAAGATGCTGTCCATGGCTGTCTTTGCGTCCACCTGGAAGACTGCCTCTCCATCAATCGGTAATCTAAGGATGTGATACACATCCTCCAATGTAATGGTCATCTCTCCAGTTGGGAGATGGAACACATTGGTCACCGGATCCCATCTCTCGATGAGGGCGACCATCAGACTGTGATCCCTATCGATTGCCCTATACCGCTGGACTCCGCCGAGTCCCACCTCACGCATAATGCCCCACTGCGCTGCGGACACATGTGGCCACATCCGTCCTAACAGCGGGGGCATCCTGTCCCGCATCGTCAGCTGCTGACGTGCCTGCAAAACCACCTAACTGCATTAGCCCTACTCTTTATCACAACAACTACTTTAACCCTCTATACCCCCTTTTTTTATCCCCCCGACCACACCCCGACTCTATAACACACACCTCCACCCACCTATCTTCTACACTATCCCCCTCCATCTTCCCACCCAAAACACAAAACCCAATCATAACTAACAACAAACAACACAACACGCCAACCCCAACAAGAACTTAACACCCAAAACCACAACAAAACCATGCAACAAAAATAGAAAATCTTGGCTAGGGACCGGTACCGGTCACCCATAACCGACCCCGGTCCCCTCTCCACCGACGCCGGTCAACGTTCGATCGTCACCGGTCACCCACAAACCCCACCTGTCCCAAAACTTCGTGACCGATGCCGGTCGCTTAGTGACCGGCATCGGTCACTGGAAAATAGCCGAGCCGAACCCGACGCGGCCCCCAAATGCATTTTTTCCCTATTTCTCCCTATATACCCACCCAAACACCCTAAAAACCTACCCACCCTGCCGCCTTGCATATTTCACCTATCTACCCTCTCCTTTTTTCAAATAATTTCCATTTATTAATTATTTTCTAAAAACCTTACATTCTTACCCAAAACCCAAATCTGGCTTAACAAAATCAAATTCACACAATGAAGGGTTTCGAACCTACCGGTATGAGGACATGTCGTCGTGGTGGGATGGGTGGTGGTGGTTCAGCTGGTCCAGCACCTCCTGCTCCTCCTGGCTGTGCCATAGCTCTACCTCTCCTCTACTGGGTCCTCCACCAATCAACTGCTGCCTCCTACTCACTCGGGCCCACTAACCACTCACTTCTCCACTCAAATAGCGCCACCTCAACCGAAAAATGCTCCAATCTCAACACTCCACCTCAGACAACTCAAATTGTGTTTCAAAGTGACAATGTGACAATGACAGGCCATATTTTTCTTTTTATAGGTTTTTCACCTATAACCGATATCAGTTTTATTGTGCCCTAAGGAACCGGTATCGGTCACCTAACCGATATCGGTCACAAACAATCGACACCGGTTTTATCCCAACTCTTCCCCAAATTTCTGCCCTTATTTACTACTCGCCCTTTCTCACAACATCGCCTATATCCACCTTTGCTGAAAACCCTTTATTAACTTCATTGGCCCGACCCACGGTCGCAACCAACAAACCCGGCCCGCCCCAAGGCCGCAATCCAACCATTTGGCCCGACCCAAGGCCACACCAAACCATTTGGCCCGACCCAAGGCCGCACCCAACCATTTGGCCCGACCCAAGGCTGCAACCCAACCATTTGGCCCGACCCAAGGCCACAACCCAACCATTTGGCCTGACCTAAGGCCGCACCCAACCATTTGGCCTGACCCAAGGCCGCAACCAACCATTTGGCCCGACCCAAGGCCGCAACCAACCTATTTGGCCCGACCCAAGGCCGCACCAAACCATTTGGCCCGACCCAAGGCCGCACCAATTAAATACCTCACCCAACCTCAACACAATACAATTTTATCCACCCATCATGTAGCTTTTTGTTCAATTGAGCTCACCTGTTCATGTTTTAGCATGATTAGGGTCCTTGACTTGATCAGTCGACAAACTTTGCCTAGACCAAGACCGTGATGTTTATCTCAACCAAACCAACCATTTGGTACTGCCGAACATGCCTAAACGTTCCTGTACCTTACCCGTTATATCCCCTGGAGCTACTTCCTATGCCTTGGATACCAGGATTATATCACCCTTGTTTGGATAAACTATCGACCTTTGCCTATGAATTGCTTGTTTGCTCTTCAAATCATGTACCCTGGTCACACTACTGCATGTCAACGTGCGTCTGCTTCCTTGGACCTACCCCACCATCTTACCATTATCTAAACACCATTTACCCTTTATCAACCCTATCCCTGATTTCACGCTACCTCAATCTGTGATAGATTTGAGGGGGATTACCGATACCCTTAACAGGGGTAACCACTTCGTATTATTGTCTGTGTAGATTTAACAAAGACAAGCTACACGACAACAAGGGGCTAATGTAGACACCAAATTTGTGTCTTACGACCCCCTGTGCCCCGCATCTCATTTCGCAACCTAACCTCATCACCTAAACCTTACACAATTATTTATTAATTACCTTATAATTAATTAATCCACATCGCCATACTTGCCAACCTCATTTCGCCACCTCATTATAACCTAGTCTTAACCCTAAACTAACCTAATTAAGACCTATAACTTGGTCCACATCCACACCCATGACTAATTACTCCTCACCCGCACCTAAAACCAACCTCATAATGACTTGACCAAGCCCGCAACTAATCCCTCGGGAGAAAAGGAGGGAAATCTGGCTATTTTACCAAAAATAGTCCGCTTTGACCTGACCGACATCGGTTCCTACTCGACTGCCGTTGGTTGCGTAACCGCCATCGGTTCCCTATAAATGACCACCTCCAACCAAAAACAAGGGATCAGATTTTCATTTGATCGGGAGGAGGAGAAATCATTGAAAGGATCCGGATTTGCTTGGCCGAACAGAGACAAGTGAAGAAACAAGAAGAGTTTGCAGAGAAGGACATCAAGCCCAAGACTGCAACTGAATAACCAGAGCCCAGTGACACTCATCCGAGCATCAGAAGAGGAGATAACACATCTTGGATTGTCAGATCATCCTACTTGAGCCCTGTCTTCGTCACCACAGTCATGGAACCTGCATCTTCATCAGGAACGAGTAAGCAGTGTCTTGTATGTTTCTAAGCACCATTTCTTGAGCTTGTGGATTGATAGTAATTATAAACTCATTCCTAGATCTACCACCTACCAGCACCCTGCACTTAACCTTCATCCATACATCCTTGTATTGCCCAGAAGACCATTTTATCACACTCTGAGTCTTCCCTGTCCTCTCACTATTCCCCTCAGCCATCCGCTAGTCTTAATAACCCCACAATCACCCTGCAACCAACCTCTATCCAGAAGCACCTAGATTACTGATCCTACCGGTGTCGGTTATCCCCTACTGGCAGCGGTTCTCTAACCGCGGTCGGTTATCCAGTGACCGACATCGGTCACTATGACTTATACCCCAAAACCTTCCTCTCGCCTATTTGTCACCTAACAACCTCAGGTCCAGTCTAGTTTATCCTTGTAACTCAACCTGAATGTATCAACGACCAGTAACCGAACAAACAACGTGACTCTTTATTATTGATAGTTTAGCCTCTATTGCTTTGTAACGAGGTACCTAAATCATGATTTTGCAATAGCTTTCTTTGTTATCATTTGTGTTAATTCGTATTAAAAGGGGAACTGACCACCTTCGAAAGGAATTTTTATATTTCCTGGGCCCAAGGCAGTTCCCTCATTTATTGTCTAATCAAAATCAGGTGGTCTTGTATTCTTATTTGCAGGTAGTCCTTCCAAGACAAAAATGAGTTCTTCGTAATCAACCTAATCTCTCTCTACGGTACGTGCGAGCCTCACCCTCTTGACATTCAACAGGTATTCCTCCTAGCCCTAACCCTTATTTGTTTCTAAAAGGAATGAAAGGATAGAAGCAACTCTATTCCCAAAAGCTAAAACATTCCGTGCAAAACACCCCTTACCAACTTAGTTGGTTTTATATCTAGGTCGTACTCCTGGACCTTTGCAATCTAATTTCCTCACAAGCTTCCTAACTCCTATTGAGTTAGAATTGATTTGACTGCCGTGTCAGGGACCAGCACCACTGTATGAGAATTTAAAATGTAATACCTGAAGTTTTTGACTGCTTTGACAACGGGGAAGGAATGCTTTTCCAATTGAGACATTTTCAATTCATGAGGCTTGAGGGGAGAGCTCATGAACGTAATTGGGGATTCAACATTCTCAGAATTCTTTTGCATCAAGATGGCAGATACAGTATGCTCAGATGCATAGCTATACATGATAAAATCCTTGGGGAAATCGGGACATACCAGGACTGTTGCGTGAGTGACAGAAGCTTTTATTTCTTGGAACGACCTTTTCCCTTCCTCGCTCCATTGGAAATTTGGTGACCCTTTCATCATGTCTAATATATGATGAGTCTTTTCAGCAAAGTCGGGAACAAAGCGCCTGAGAAAGTTCATCTTTTTGAAGAAAGAATGAACGCCGATCTTCCTTGTAGGCAAAGTGAGGCTCTGAATAGCCTTAACTCTTTCGGTATCTATCTTCGTTCCTTCTTTGCTAACAACATGTCCTAGCAACTTTCCTTCTGTGACTCCAAAAATAGACTTTTTCGGGTTCAGGGAAATCCCATGCTCTCGGCATCTAGACAATACTTGCTCCAGATGATCACAATGATCACTTCATTGTTTAGAGAACACACTTAAGTCATCTAGATAAACCATAATGACCTTCCCCATCATACCTTTGAATGCAAGGTCCATAGCCCGCTGAAAAGTGGTGCCAGCATTGGTCAGGCCAAAAGACATCCTGCTGTAGGAAAATGTACCCCAGGGAGTAGTGAATGCTATTTTAAATTGATCTTCAGGTGAGACTTCAATCTGATTGTAGCCTGAAAAACCATCAAGCATGGACAACATTTTTGATCCAGTTACTACTTGTAGAACTTGATCCATTATGGGAAGTGGGTAGTTGTCCTTTAAGGAAGCCTGATTCAGGTTTCGAAAATCTACACATATGCGTATTTCACCATTTTTTTTGCATACGGGAACAATGTTTGCCACCCAAGTACTGTGATGGATAGGAAAAATGATTCTCGCATCCAGCATTTTCTAAATTTCAACCTGGACAGTACCTGATATCTTAGGGTTATAATGCCTCTGCTTCTGGCGGAAGGGTTTGACGTCCTCCTTCAACGGAATGTTATGCTGGACGTCCTTTGGCTTAAAAGACTTTAGATCGGCATAGGACCATACCAATACATCCATGTATTTCTTCAGCAGTTTGACAAACTTCCGCTTCTCTTCAGGTGTGTAACATTTTCCAATGTTCACAAACTGTGGATGTTCTACCGAGCCTAAATTAACCGGTTCGATTTCTGGGGAGGAGCCCATACCATCTCGCTTTTTCTTTTTTACAAAATGGTCATGCCTTTCAAACAACCGTTCCAAAGAAACCAGGCCCTTCGGAATTTTATTTCCTTTGAGCTGACATATGCCGTCATTCCCTTCAGATTCATTGTCTTGATCGGTGACTGATTCACGGCACGTAGAAGTGGATCCTTCAAAGTGAAGTTCCTTAAAATTTTCCACCTTTTCTAGAAAGGCAATGAGTTGATTGTCATCGTTGAATACTTTCCAATGCTGAGAATTTTCTGGCACACTTGGGCGGAAAACCATCTCAATGGTGTATTTGTCTGTTTTCAAACCTGGGTGAGGGAGCATGAGGGATGCTGAAATGGCCAATGAATCGGCCATGTCATTCTGAGCTCTTGGAATGGATTCTATTGAAAAAGCATCAAATTCCTCAATTTTGTCCCACACCGCGTTGCGGTAGTGCCTGAGCCTCTCATTCTTTACTTGATATATCCTCTTAACTTGATTCACGACTAGCTCTGCATTACCTTGTACTTTCAGGTTCTTGATCCCTCTTTCTTTTGCGGCTTGCATGCCAAGTAGTAGAGATTCATACTTAACAGTATTATTTGTGTTGAAAAACTGCAACTTGAAAGAGAGAGCAATAATCTTCCCTTCGGGAGATATTAGCACGGCTCCGGCACCACATCCACTGGTTGCGCAGCTGCCATCGAACTGCAAAGTCCAGATCTTATTAAGATCTTCTTCTTGGACGAGAACAACCATTTTGTTAGATTCGGTAGACAAGAAATAGTTCCCCATCCCTGATGATTTGAAAAGAATTTGAGCTTTGGGGTCCTCAGATTTAGTAACCAAGTACTTCTTTTGTGATTTTGGCTCCAATGTCTGCATTACACCTTTGACGGGGATTCTAGCCTTAGACCAGTCCATATGAATCTCCCCACCAACTTCACTACAAAAAATTCTTCCCAGCAAAATTCCGTAGGCTGCTGGGATGTCGCCAACAAGGATGGTCATCTTTACTCTTTTCTCTAAAAATGCCACAAATGCGAACTGCGCATCTTTGATTTGACCAATCAATGGAACCTGCTTGGTTTCCAAGGAATAACATCTACCAAAAGGCTTGGTAAGGTTAAGACCCAAAGCATGGGTGACCTTGGCCAGCATGACGTTATCGGAAGCTCCAGAATCAATTATGCAGTTACTTAATTTATGGCCATTGATTAGGAGGGAGAGATAGAAAGGTTCTATCTTTCCTGATGCAGATGTTGAGGCAACATTTATGCGGGATGCAGGAGGAGTGGAAAGGATTCCCTTCAGGGGGTTCTGGGGAGATATAAAAACTTGACTTTAAATATACTTGGTCAATCTTACAAGCTTCTCAGGGTTTGACTGAAGATACTCGGCTTTAGACATTTGGATCTTAGTCTTCTTAGCATGATCTATGATGTCAAACGTGGCTAAGGATTGTGCTGGTGAAGGAATGAGTCCCTCACTTCGTGATGGTAGAGTAGGATTACTGGTCTTCATGGAAATAGAAGAAGTCTAATTTGGAGGAGAGATGGGGGGAAAAGCTTTCTTTGTAAAAGAATTAACAGGGTATTGAGTAGGAAGAGGATTACCTCTTTTAGCAATGATTGAAGGCGTGTTTGACACAGCTTTCTCTTTCCGCACATTGGCAGCGACCTCTACTTCTTTTCCTTGTGAGCGGGTAAAAACAGCATATGATTGTCCACTTGCATATCCTTGTGTACCCTCTTCTTCATCAGATTCTTCCTCATCAAATTCCATATACCCAATAGTAGAGTCGCAAGTCGGCTCACTGACATCTTTATCATCTTCGCCTTGAGATGAAGGTTCTTCATAATCTTGTTCCTCTTCTTCGATTTCGACTAAAGCGTTGACCAGAGGAGCCTCAAGTGCCAGCCGTGGAGCAGTTGTAGGTAAGCACGGCCTTTGTGAAACATTGTTAGAAATGAAATTCCTCCGTGGAATATCCTAGTATGAGGAACTGGGGGAAGCTTGGGCTAACTGCTTCTTTAATGCGAGCAAGTCGTTCGCCATCTTTTGAAATGCCGGATTAGACAAAGTAGTGGGAGAAGGGCCCAAAGATTTAAGCTTAGGTGATTCCCTTTTTAATTCACCAGATATTAGCAAATTATCTTCAATTCGGATGGCAGCATCCTGAGCGAGAATCAACATAGCTACTTGTTCTTATAAGAGTAAGAAACTTACTTTCGAGCTCATAGCATTCACGAAAAAACACTTGTTGTTTTCCGGTGTTGGAAGCATGGCAATAGGCCACACGGTTGATTCATGCATTGAACCTGGCGATAAAATCACGCATGGTCTCATTGGCCTCCTTCTTTAGGTGAGTGATATGTGATAATAGTGCAAACACATCTTCCGAAGGCTTGTATCTATCTTCAAAAGCATCCCGCAAGGTGGCCCAACTGGTAATAGATCCGGCCGGCAAATGCTGAAACCATTCAGCTGCGGGCCCTTGTAGAGTTTCTAGAAAAAGGTGAACCGAAACATCTTCGTGGGTTACATCTAGGATACTGCATGACATGCTGAATGTAGATATGTGTGAATCCATGCTTTGGTTTCCGCTCCCAGTCAAATTTGGGAAAATTCTTTCGGTTTCCATGTGGGAGTGTGTGCACAGGATGCGGTAAGGATAGGGGACCCATAGCGTTTCCCCATGGTATAGCCATCTGGACGGGCGGAAAAAGAACATGGGCTGGAAGCATAGTTCCACTGAGTAACAAGGCACTACAAACGGATGTGGAGGCTCCTTGTGAAAACCGGTTCTTTCATGGAGGTGAGGCACTTCTCGCTGAATGATCAGCTAAACTTAGTGATGAAAAGCGCGCCGGTGTTATACTAAAGTTGTGCCTTTGAAGTAGATCGAAAGTAGGATCGAACTCTCCACGAGCTCTCCTATTATGAGTAAACGATTCACCTGCCAGCGTACCTTCCTACTCTGCAATATTGTGAAGTAGATTAAAAACTCTTTTTGGTTGTACTTGCTGATTTTCTGATTTTTCTGACAAAAATCAGCAGCATGTACTTTTCTGAATATTTAATTTTATCCTCCTCTGAAAACTGATTGCGGTTTAATGACAAAGAACAAGGATGAAATAATAGTGAAGCTTAGTAAGCTGATTTTCAGATCTAAAGTTGACTTTTCAAAGAGTTTGAAAATTTTAGTAAACTGTCAAAAACTCAGATCTACGGAAAAATTCAGATTTTTATAAAAACTCAGTGAACTAAAGATCTCCAACTAGGCCAGATCTATGGATCTCAGAAGAAAATTTTCAATTTGGGTCACTTTTGCAAAAAATTTGGATTCTGAACAAAAGTTAAAACTTGCAAACAGGTGGTGATTTTTCTGATTTTTACTAATTTTCTATCATCCATCATCATAGATCGGATAGATCTATTCGATTCCCCAGCGGAGTCGCCAAAAATTGTTGGTTTGAAAATCTTTTAGGTGGACAGATCTATGGATAGACGAGCCAACAGTGTGCAGGGCATAGCCCCTCTTTGAGTCAGCAAAGCGAAACTGGTTTATTGCTATTCTACAAGCAGGAATCTGTGCAAGTCTCACAATATTCTGCCTTCGGGGGTTTGGGATCTCATCCTAGTAGTAGTGTTTCCAACTGCGAAAAGAAAGGAACAAAGTAGGGGATGAAGAAAGATCAGGTCCGAGAGGAGAAAAGAAATGAATTCCAAAGCAGAAAGGTCGAAAGGTTTATGTTTTGGGATTGGTAGTAGACAGAGCCAAACCTACTTGCATAAATGAATAAAGCAATAATGATGAATAAACGACAAAAAGGGTAGAGATAGATCCAACAAAATAAACACAGAGATCTGACATAAGAAAGATCAGATGCCCATAACACACATATTCAGCACAAAGTCTTAATATTTGTATTAATATTTTCTTCTGTTGCCAAAAAGTACAAAGCCTTTTCTCCCTACTTCTATTTTTCATCTAAAAGATATCCATCTCCTTAATGTAACAAGTATTCAAGTATATATAGAAGGAGAGAAGAAAAAGAAGACAAAAGCAAACAAACCACTTATTTACAAAAATATCTTACAATAGATTACAAAGTCATTTGTTGACTTTTGACAACTTTGGTGGATGACATCATCCCATGGTGCAACATGGATGATGTCATCATTTGTGTCAACATGACTTAGATATTTTACAAAGAGAAAGTTAGGAAGAAAGAAACTATTTGTCATCGTCCCGTGGCTGGAAGGGGGGATCCTGCTTTTGCTGCTCGGGTGACGAGATGTGGAACTGGGCACGGTACTCCATGAACTTGCTGATCATGGGTTGAAGTTGATCCTTGGAAGGATCCTTGTGTCTATCGCTGATAGCTTCGCAGGTCTCCCGCTCGTCTATGAGCCTTTTCGGGAGTTTGGAATAATCATTCTCTACCTCTATCAGGTACTCAATGAAGTCATGACACGCAACCAGGTTATTGATGGATTCAGTGTCGAACGTGACCTCTGGCCCCAGTCCCTGTGAAATGATCTCCTTGAAGATCTGAATAGTTTCTTCAACCTTTCTTAAGGCAAAAGAAGGAGTGAGAAACCCTGGAGACATTCTGAGAACAATCTGTTCCATTTGATGCATTGCATCCAGGCCTACCTCCTTTACCTTGTCGATCTTCTACAGGATGAACTCTAGCTGATCCACCCGATAATCCAAAGTGGAAAGGATTTTATTGAGGGCTCTAGGGTGTCCAAAGATGCCAAACTTGACCAGATCATCGACTGAACAGTCGAGCATTTTCTGAAAGGTCTCGTGTTGCATCCTGGCATGATCAAGCTCTTTGGAGATGGGTCCCACTATCACCTGGAGCTCTCTGTTTGTTCGATTGATATTCTGGTACAAATATGTGAACTTAGCGATAACTCCCTCACTTTCTTTGAGGGTTTGTCTCCTCCAGGTGGAAAATGCCATGTGCTGCTCACCGATTTTAGCATATTCATTGATCTTATCCTGGCTCAGAGGCTCAGGAGTTTCGGCGGCAGTTGTAGGAGGCGCACTGCCCATTTTCTGCAAGGCGTGGAGAAGATATTTATTTTACTCCTTTAGCTACCTTTTCTCTTCCTTTGCTTCTTGGAGTTTCTTGCAAAGGGCGTCAACTGCAGAAAGGGCCTCTCCTTGCAAGATTTCTGAAGAAGTCCCCATTGTGACTTGAGTCACTGTGTAATATGTCGAAGATAGATCCTTTTTATCATTCAAAGGATTGGGGTATGCAATCTCCATCAATCTCTCCCCTGTTACACTCTAAGAGAAGCGGGTTATTGGTTTTTGCTTCTTGATCCCTTTTGATGGGATCACAGAGAAGTCCATTGGTGCGATGGGAACTTTCCTCTTCTGTTGACTCAGGTGCTGGGAGACCCAGGCTGGACTTATGGGAGAAGGACCAGAAATGGAGAAGGGGGCAGCTACAGTAGTAGAAGGGAAAAACATGGAGACACTTGGAGGTGGCATTGAGAGGAAAGCTGAGGAAGTGCTCACGGGGGGAAGGGGTACTGCAGGGGAGGAAGTCATAGGAAGGGAAGGGAGATCAGAGATGAGGGAAGAAATGGAAGGGGACAGCTCCGCTAGAGAGGAGAAGATGGACGAAGAAGCAGGAGGAATAGTAGAAGAAGGGGGAGAGGACACGACCAAAGGAATGGTCATTTGGGTCACTCAAGGAGGGGAAGGAGGAGAAGGAGAAGGAACCGAAGGGACCTAAATTATTACAGTTGTGGCCACATCCTGACTGGATGTGCCTATTGGAACATCTTCTGCTGCTTCTTCTTCTAAGCTCTCCGGGACTACAACCTGTTCTTGTGAAGCGGTAGGAGGGCTTTCAAGAGATTCCTCTTGGGTGGAGCTGGACTCACCCTCTTTACCTTTACCCTTGCCCTTTGGCTGTTGTTTCAACCAAGGACATGCATTGCTGAACGAAGAGGTTTTGAAATCAACTCCAAGGTAGATGAGCCCGTTCATTTGGCACCAATGCTCTATCCTTCGCAGAGTTTCCTTGACCCTTTCCTCAATTGTCTGAGGTGCTTTGGTTCTGTCGATCACCGCGAAAGGCCAATCATCTCCACCTATGTCAAGGTATACTTGATCAACTTCTTCTTCAGCAGTTTGGTAGCCTTTTGGGATGATGGCCACCCCATACTAGATGATTTCTACTAAGGCCAAGCAGGAATGATCCTTCCTTCTGAGCTCAACCTCATGATATATGTCGATGTACATATCTTCGATCTGAGGGATGTGGATCGGATTGACCTTGGCCCTGGGGAGATAATTCCTTGGGTCGAAGGTGGGCCTGGCTGGGAATTTGTGTTTTAGATTCCGCAGCTGCAGTTCTGCAAACATGTCTTTCACCTTGTGGTGAGAGAGACACGTATACCTACCTACTATGAGGGGGAAAGGAGTCCCACCCTTCTTTCTCTTGAGACACTTCTCATGGTAGGTAATAAGTTGCCTCGACAGCTCCAATAGGATCAACTTGGGACTGGCATATCTTGGCAATTTAGTTGGTTCCCCCCAAGAAGTTAACTGCCCTCAGATAGGTGAATGTGGGGAATTGAGTGAACAAGGCCCCCCATTTCTCTGTAGCTACTACGATGCTCTTGGTCGTATGACCGTGAGTCATATTCGGCCTCAACAGGCAGATGATGAAGTAGAAGAAGGCATCGTTGATCTTTGTGAACCAGGGAGTGCTATTTTCCAGCTTCAGTTCTGGATAATATTCATAGATTTTAACTTGGGGTAAAACCCCGCACCGCATCAGAGCTGGATAGTCTCTCTCTAAAGCCGCAACATAGACCATGTAGGAGTTCATATAGAACCTCCCTGTTGTGTTAAGTTATTGGATCTGCTCAGATATTGTGTTGCTTATGATTTCTACCCACTCAAAGCATTGATCGGGCACATTTTTGTTCATGGTTTCTAGGTATCGCAGCATCCACTTGTGAAAATAGTGGCCATCAGGAAGCCCAAAGACTCTGCTCAGGAATGTTATTGTGTCACTGAGTTCCTCTAAGAAGTCACTACGATGAATGACTTATGGCCACCAAGTCACCACCTTTTTGTTATTTAGGTATAATTCGTTCATCAGTTGCATGCACTGATCTTTATTGTCGTCCCAAGCTTTGATGCAATCCTCCTTGCTAACGGCCAAAAAGTGACGGTGGTGAGGGATGCCGAGCATTATTTCAAAGTGGCAGGAAGTGAGGTTGATTATGACCTCGCCCTTCTCGTTATGGACACATCTTGTGTCTTTGTTGTAGCATCGGGCTACTACCATCATAAACTCATTGTTTACAGCACTAACTGGGATCCCATAAGCAAAATGTAGTGCACTACCCATCAGCTTGTCTATCCATGGACTTCTTGTGACCCTCTGGGTTCTAGCCCAGAAATCCTCCATATCAATATGGCCCAGATCTGAGTCTCTGATGTCTAGGTCACACTCTACTTGGGACTTCGGGCATCTTGATCCTCTGATATTTATACTTCATTTCTTCTTCTATGAGCTTGGCTTTGCCCTTGGGTTTGGTAGGTCTCCTGCTTGATGTTGACATATGTAACTCTGAACTCAGTTGCTGATCTGCAAGAATAAGAAGTGAAACCCAACGCAAGAAAGTCATATCAGCTGTTTGATCTTCCATTAAAGCATCAACAGAAGAAAGAGTTAGTGATTTTAAGGCCTCAGGGTGCAGGGCACATGAATACTGCAGGTTACATGGCTAAATAATAAGGTGCACAGGAAAGGGCTGTTGCAAAGGATAAATCAGTGCCAAAGGGTGCATGACACATGGACACTACAGATTACTTTTTTTGTTGTTGTAAGTATAAGTGCACCTGCGCCATATGTGTACATTTGATAAAGGGCGCGGATATTTTTCATGTTACACAGGTGCAGGATGCGCCAAAGGGCGTGAGTTTAATGTGTGTAACATCATTTTTTCATGTGCCATAGGGGAACTTGGTGCGGCACATGGAAGGTCCACACAACATGATGTTGTTGTAATAATGGATGCACCTGTGCCGTTTACAGTTTTGCACTTAGCGCAGATTTAGTTGGTGTTGCATAGATGCAGGGTGCACCAATGGCGCAAGTTTTAATGATGCACCAAATGAGTTTGGTGTGCCAAGAGTGCGAAAGTTTAGTGGTTACAACAAGTGAAGGGAGTGCGCCTTGAGGGCACGGCTGTTCTTTGTGTTGCAGGCATAGTATATGCGCCATTGGTGTGACTGTTTATTATGTTACAGGGATGATAGATGCACCAAAGGAGGAAATAACAGTCTCTTATTTTCAAGCCATGATTCCTTTCTTGAGGGGTTTGCATGCATTTAAACTTCTTTTGCAGGATGTCTTTGGGTTATGAAGAATCTTAATCAAAGAGTTTCCAGCAAACTTTTAAGGACAGAGTCCCCTTTACCAGCAAATCTAGAAAGAGGGGGAAGAATGCATGGGTGCAGGGTAGAGAAAAATAGCAAGGAGGATGGGGAGTTCATGTTTTGATAGATCTTATTTAACCCAATCCACACCGACAAGCAACCAAAAACCAAAGCACAAAACACACAAAAAGAAAAGAGGACCTCTTACCAAGATGATATAACGGAGAAATGTGAAAACGGGTCCACGAAGTGATTTGAAAACGATAGGGTAGGTGCATCGGCAGGTACAGATGTAAGAGAAAAATCACATGATTGTGTCGGATGACAATCACAGTGCAGACGTGCCTATATATAGGCGAGGGTGGTAATAAATTCGCCACCAAATTTTTCAAACGGGGCATGAAAAGCACTGTCGACACAAGAAAGCATGCACCCTTGGTGCACCAAAACACTTTCCAACACGAAGCTATGTGTGCCTTAGGCACATCGAAAGTGCTATCAACACAAGAATATATGCACCCTTGGCGCAACAAAAGTATTGTTGACACAAGAAAGCATGCGCCAAAGGATTAAAAGGGTGCGTAGGAATATTTGATGTTGCATAATCATTATGTGTGCCTGACCAAAAAAAAGACCAAAAACGGCTAAGTTCAGAAAACTAGATTTCCCGGGAAGGGATTTTGTAACGTTCCGAACGCAAGGGGTCCCTGACGAGGGACCGAAACAAAATTTTGGTAGGGTTATCTGTAGAATTTTCCTTGCCAATTTTATGGGATATCAGTATTAAAGTGTGATTTCATAAAATTTAACAACTTAATATATTTTTTTCTGAATTTTTATATTCAATGTGTTGCTATTTTGAAATGATATGTATTTTATGTTTGTTTTTAAGTTTTTTGTAGATTTTCTATAAACCCTATCTTCAATCCAAATGAATTACTTTTTTTATTTTCTACATTTCTTCTTCAATATTGAGTAAGAAACCACCTCTAATATTTAATTTTGAAATTCATTTCCCAATATATAGTTCCAAAATTGGAAAACCCATGAGAGATTGTAATAAATTTGAAGTAGGGCATATTCAGAACTAATATAAATTGAAAGTGTGGTAGGTTCTGTAGCTAAGTGTAAAGGTTACAAAGCTAGGTCTTTGGACAACGTAGGTGTTTGGTAAATAAAAATTCTCCAAAACCATGGGAATCAAGAAGAAATATGAACTAGAAGATGTCGTTGAACTCTTTGTAGATATTGAAGTAGTGGTCATCTTTGAGCATGCAGGATGGATAGGGTTTCTGAAAAAATTCTCCAAGTATAACGACAAACTAGTAAGATAATTTTTTATGAAATTGGAATAATTTAAAGCTAAAGTGAAAGGTGCTACAATTCCTTTAACTATTAATATAATCACTCAAATATTAGGTATTTTTATTTCCCATACACCAAACCCTATCAAAGCCTCTTTGAAAGAACTGATGGAAGTCCTACGCCAAGAAGGTGACCCTAAACCCCAATATATTTTCACATCTAAGAAATTAATAAAGTGAGTAAGGTGAGAAATCCTTCCCAAACCTTTTGATAGAGTAGCCTTTTGGGTAGTTAAATATATCACCTGTGATGGGCAGTATGGAACTGTCGAGAAGGAGGGTGTTAAAATGTTAATCCATTTGAAATATGGAAACACAAAACAAGAGTACATGATAAACCTCCTTGGATTTCTTTATGACTCTATTCATGCTATGGCCTAAAGGTATTCATGGGGTTTTGTCATGATTAAACATCATGGTTTGGTTCAATTAGTATGTGAGCATAGCTTTCTCAATAAGAAAAATGGGGAGGAAGCATGGATGAATTTTATTCCTAAATTCAAGCAAAACCTTGATTTAATCAGAAGGGGGATCCCAACCCCATTTAACCATAAAAATGACTTGGGAACTAGTACATTGGAGGAAAAGTAGGAAGAAACAATAGAGTGTAACGTGTGAAAAGGGAGAAGGATTGAAGTAATTGAGGAAGCAGAAAATGTTCAGGTACACAAGGACATTGAAAAATTAGTGTCTAACATTCTTCATAGTATGAGGGATTTACTTCCTATTTGAACTCAACCAAAAAAAAGGAGCAATCAGTGAAGTAAAGTGAGGAGTTTATAGTACATGTATTTGAAGTTGTGGGTGATTTCTCCATGCCCATAAATGAAGAGGATAATGTTGCAGGAAAACTGGTTTATGAAAAGTAGCTTGCAACTTGGAAGGTCAAAGGAAAAGCTCATATGATCAAGGAAGAAGGATATCCAACTCATGTGGAGTTGACATCAGAAGAGGAGAAGAAACAGGTCAATCAAGCTCTATTTTTGTCAAGCATAGAAATTATCATAAGGGAAAAAGATGAAGAATTGGTTTTTCTCAAACTCAAAGTGGAAAATAGATAAACTCATATCCTATCTATACAAAATGACCTAGAACAGCTAAATACTTAAGACAGGACTCCGAAATTAAAGATAGGGAATTACAATTGAGAAAATAACAACATGATGTTAGAGAAAAAGAACTTGTTTTATGGCAATAAAAAGTACTTCTCCACTATAGCAACTGGATCAAGAAACTTAGACCAAATTATCTTTCTTTCCGATCAAACAACTTTGTGATGATACTTGTAGGAGATTGAATGAATTGAGGGTAATGAATCAGGAGTTAGGGTTAAAATGGAAGAGGAGAAGAATTAAAGGAGAGAATGTGAATAAAAAATTTATAAGAAAGAAAATGCCAGATTCAAATGTGCAACAAAAATTCAAGTAGCATGTTTGTTAGCAAAAACATTTCTTGCATGTATGAGACCTTCTCCTGCAGACAAAGTTTTATTGGAAGAACAATTCATCATATTACAATGAGGAAAGCTTGCATGTGGCCTCCCACATGGCTTGAAAGATGAGAAATAATTCATGGTTTCTTACTCTGGAGCCACCCCTTAACAAAATAACCTTCTTTGTTAATTTTATTCGTGTAATTTTATTTGTGAAGGGTTCCTAATTAATTTGTATATTGGAGAGAGCCAGCTTCAAGCATTCATTTCCACACTGCAAAACCAAAAAATCTTGGGAGCAGAGAGATTTAGAACATATGATAAAATTGAGCTCAGTTGGCCTTTGCATGATACCTCAATATCCATGTATGTCTACATTAGTCAATGACATCATATCTCTTTCTTTTACTTCCAAGTTCAGAGAACATTATATTTCGAGTTTTGAATGAAATATTACAGCTTTTTCATCATATGAGCAGCAATGATTTGACTAGACTTTCTCCTCTTGTATTAAATTGTGGAACCACCTTACTATACCCCTAAAGAGGAGGGAATTCATCTCTCCAAAAAACTTAAGGTTGAGTTTGGGAAAATCTAGAGCCTTGGTAACAATAATTCCTCAATTCATAAGAAAGAAAAAAGGTATGTAGATTATCATGAGAACTAGACCCCCTCTCCTTCTCACACCTATGTCTCCATGGAAAAATGTGGAAGATCGGGATCCTAAACAATTTGATAGGTGCTCGAAGGAAACAAAGGTTGGTTGTGGGTTTAACACCACAGCTAAAGATACTTAGGCAATTCAGTTTTAAATTTTTGATTTATGTGAAAAAATCCAATCCAGGATCTATGACCCCACTTTTGTTGTACTGAAAGATAGTGGGTTATTGTAATTTTTGCAATTCAATTTCATATTTTTGAGGGAATCATAATAGATAGATAACAAGTTATTGTAGTTTTTTTAAATTTCTTTTATGTAAATCTCATTCAAGCAATATTGGTTATTGTGTTTGATTTCTACATAGTGTGGTTATTTCCCACAAGTTTAATGAAATTTGATGTAGCACCCCTGAACTAAACCCATGCATTCATTACAATAAAATTACTTTCATTGAAATGACTTCCTTGTTTTGGATGTTTTCTTGACTAGCCATATGTCACAAATATGTTATGCTTGATGTTATACACCTTAACTATCTTCACGATACACTCTACCTTGTTATGTCAAGCTTATACAACTCCCAATGAACTACGAAGTAGCTACCATTCATGAAAATTCTTGCCTTCATTAATGTGGTTCATTTTTACTTGGTTCTCCATCCCAAAAATTAACACAATTTACTTTTTACCTTACATGAACTCCTTCGAACCCACTAAATTGTTCCATCATGATTGTTCCACCCTAAAACCACTCATCAAGAGGTTAAATTAACTAAGAAAATTCAACAAATTTCAAAAATTTACCCAAACTTCCCTCAAATGGTTCTTAAGAGAAAGACTCCTAATAATCTTCAAGTTTCAAGGAATCTATAGCCTTCACAATCAACTCTTGACTTTCTCAAACACCCTATGACTCATAACTATCAACTATAGTTATAACTATTTTACCATACTAAATCCACCAAGGGTTTGCAATGGTGTTAGCAACATTCAATGACCCCCACTACCCTAACCAAAAGTTCCCATATCCATTTACATGCCTTAAAGGATCTCAACTAGAAAATACTGATTCAAACATTTGACTATTGAATTTTGGAGGGAAAGTGCACTCTCTTGCTTTCCTGAATGTAAAATTATTATTCTTCATGATGAAATTATGTATGAAAAATACTTAAAAAGGATTTACATCGAAGATAAGAGCTAAATTTCACATAAGAGGTCATATTTTGGAGGCTCCAATCCATACAGGCTTAGCTCTGGAACTAGTGTAGATAGATCTTGAACCTCAGTAGATAGTTCCATAAGTTAACCCCTTTGGTTCCAGAACTCATTCAAATATTTTAATATGGTGTTTAGAGTTCAACATGGTTTGTTAAATGTAAAACTAAATGACATTCATTTTCATATTATTGCTACTCTCAACATTTCAAACTTGAACCTTTTCTTGAAACCCCATTTTCTTAGATCTCTCATTAGGTGTCTGTGTTTGTCTGTAGGCCTATGTATGAATGTTAGAAAAATATAAAAATTATTAACTCTAAGACATAAATTACTTCAAAAATATGTTAGATAAATATATCAAGATATTACCTTTCAAATTTCCACATTTTTTTATGGATAGAGTCTAAACAGTTCAACTTTTAGTATTCAAACCCTAGACTAGGGTCTCCCAAGACCATGTTAACTCGAGAGGCACAAAATTTAAATTAGTTTCTTGAATATTTATTTCAAAGCACAAAATTTTTTCAATATGATCATGAGAGAGGCACCAACCAACTTAGAAAGTTAGACAACAAGACACACTGTCAAGAGGATACCAAACTAGATCAAACATATTGAACTTAATACAAAATTTCATAGTTCTTGTTTTGTTCTCATCTCCTTCATTATCCAAATCCTCCTTATTTTTGAGGAATCATTACTCAAACTCTCCTACTCCCTCGAATACCACCATACAAATTTCCACTTATAGTGTTCCTCTTATTCCACTTTTCCACTTTTAGGCTTAGTATCCCTATCCCACTGTTCTTCTTAGCTTATTTGAACTTTATTTTGAGGATTCAAGGCATAAAGAATGTTATTTCAACCATCCATTAAGGATTCTTAGGAATTTTGAAGTTATAAGTTTGAATTCAAAATCTAGAGGTTAATTTTTTTGGAAACATGTCTCTCAAATCGGCCTTTCACTATGATTACAGTGCTAGAGTTTTAGAATGTCATAAATATATTGATTTCCAAGCAATATAACTTCAAATTTTATTTTGAATCAAATTGAGTATTCTCTCCCCATGTATTTTTCAAATTTTTAGGGTTTATTTTGATTTATAAAATATTTTATAGCACTTCTTAGCCAAACTATAGCTATAAAGACTATGAATGCCCGAGAGTGCAAAATTGCTCACTAAAATCCACAAATGAACCTTTAAAACTCCCAATATAGGCACTCATTAAGTTTTATCTTGTGTTCAAAGTAACAATATTCTCTAAGAGTCTTCAACTAATAACATTCAACCATGTATTTCTATATTTTTTACTATGAAATAAGGGTTTGAACTCTTAAACACTCATGTGTTTGGAGAGATTAATGTAGTTTGGTCTCAATGTTTAAATTTATCCTCGGGAGTCTATACCATCGTTCCAACCCTTAATAAGATTCCCCCAAAGATATTTTAATGCATATTGACCAAGTTTTCATAATTACATCAGGCTTCACAAAAACACAATACAGTCTCATGCAACAAGATGTAAAGAATACTGAGCATTTATGTTATTCCAAATCATACTATCAACTTCCTTACAATATCCAATACATGGATTGGCTATAGACCTCATTCAAGGGATTTGACAAGATAAATACTATTAAACAAGCTTCATTAATAATCAAATCTCATGCACATTTTCAAAGCAGAGTGTTAGATCCAACAAGAATATGATTTCAAAATGCATGTAAATACAATTTCTGTAAGATAATACCCTGCATAAATCACAAGGAAGAAGCCAATAAAAACTCAACAAAATCAATCATCCAATATTTTAAGGGAAAATATTAATTCTTATTTCTCTAAAATAGATCCACTATTTTTCCATTACAGTCTTCATACATAATTCTTAATACTTTTTCCATATTTCCTCCTATCTCCATTACAAGAAGAATTATCCCTCTCTAACATGCATTACAACTAACTTTTCACACACAAAGAGGATTGTTTCCATTATTTGACATTACTTAGTATTCAACTCACTCCCAAGACATGTATTCACTCACCTAGCCTACTAACATAACTTTACAAGCTCATTAAACACCTTTACAGTTTGGAAGAAATCAGGGTGTCTCACAGTCATGTACCAAGAAACGTAGTTTAAGGTAAAATCTGCTCAATACCCTTGTCCATAGGGTTCAAGCTTCTTCTAAAGGATCCCATTTCACAACATGCACCTATTTGAAAAATAACCAACATGTTATGGAATTATCAAAATTTTAGACATGTTGGTGATTCATTGAATCCATACAAGTTTAGCTCTGGAACTAGTGGAGATAGCTCCGAAACCTCAACAGATAGTTTTGGAAGTTACCCCCTTTGGTTCTGGAACTCATTAAAATAGTTCAAGATGGTGTGTAGATTTCAAAATGGTTTGTCAAATGTACAACTGAATGACAAAGTGGCTTAGTCTTCTCATATATATATGAACAATGAAAGACTCTTTCCTTTAAAAAAATTCTTGTGAGTGCCTCCACCCATACATCACAACTATAGTCTCTAATTCTTTCTTGCATTCCTAATAAAAACTCATAAAAATCCAAACTAACTATGATCACAGATACATAGTTCCTTCACATAATTAATTATGCATGCATCCATTTGATGATAATCTACTCTTAAGATTGCTTCAAAAAGTCAATACATATTATCAGAGATAACCCACTATGTGCATAGTTCAAGATACTTCATAATATTAGTCATGGCTCTAACAAGGTTAATCAATCATATACACAAGTTCTACAAGCCTCCCTCTCATTCACCATTACATCAATTTCAAGTTCTCAATGATTTCACACTTCACCTCTTTAAATACATCAAAAAATGTCTCTACAACTATGATATGATGAATGTTAACCCTTAATACGAATTCAGACCTTGAATTGAATTTCTTGCTTCACAATAACAATCTCAGTCAAGGTTTGGAGTTATAAACCATCCTTCCTCAAAATATCCATAGAGATTTATCTTCAAAACTTAAGATAATTTTTAAAGGATTGTATGGATGAATGGTTTCCCTAACAAATGATTAAATCAAACTAGAGTTCTATAACAAGCTTATTTCTCATAATTTCCATGATTTACCAATCACTTTTGTCATGTACAGTTTCCAAAGGCACTAAGAATTGTTGTCATGTATAGTTACCAATCATTATACCTCAATGTTTATGCTTAGATATCATACATGAACCCACAGCACTTTCTTATAGGCCCAAGAAAATGCATTAAATGCTTCAAGCATGTTGTATATTATATAGCATAAATAGGTCTAGGATTTGGTAAACATTTGATAACATGAAAAAAGTATTTTGGAGAAACCACGGAATGGTTTTTGAGAAAATTTAGGAGGAAGTTGGGGAATAATATTGATGTAGAGGTTGTAGGTCTTATAACAATGGAAAAAATTCTATAATTATGGTTTCAAATATTTCATAAATAGCTCCATATGTTGTCTCTATACAATTTTATTTACAAAACCATTTTTTTTATGAAAACAATGATATTTCCTATTTATACTTCCTTTTAAAAGTTGTGAAAGATTAAGATTCCTATCTTAAAATTTATCAAATGGTCTGAATTTTCTACAAAAGAAATTATTTGTAGTGATGAACCAATGCAAGTTTATACTCTGTTTCTTGCAAATTAACTATTTCTTATAAGTTTATAGTCTTTGTCACCAGTACCAATGGTAAGAAAATACCTTATATAGCATAGAATTATATGTACAGTGAAATTTTGAAACTTTAATCCAAGTTATAATGAAATTTTTTCCAAGAAAGGACCCTCTCGGCCTGTTTGTGAATTACAATAGAAATCTAGCTAGGGCTTAAGCTTAGGGATATCAAATCAGTACATTTCCTCTTGAAATTTGGTACAAACAATAATGAATAGGTACACTAAGTGTTTCAAGAAGAATTTTCAAAATTTCATTGGTGGATTTAAGATATTTCTTTACCAGTATTGCTAGGAATTTATACACATGTTAGAGAAGACTAATTGTGAGGAGAGCCTAGCAAAAGAGGTATATGTTAGACTTTGAGGTCAAGTATAAAATCTTGTAGGGATTTTATAAGACTTGTTGGGTGTCCAAAAGTTCAATTATTTCTTGATCATTTCTTTCATGAAATTATTTTTCTATACATAGTATTATTGCTTTCTTTTCATGCACTCTATACTATCCCAAAATTTACTTGTATCCCTTGCACTTCAACCTCTATATCTAATCTAATAAATATCTACTAAATAATCCTAATTTTGAACTATTATACACTTGTTTTTTAACTTGGAATGATCATAGTCATTTGCTATATCTGATCTTTTCCACACACTCACATTTATCCTTATATGAATGGTTGTTATGAGGTAGAGAAGAAAGGGAAAATGATACAACCATACATCTTGAGAAATAACACTTGGTGATGAGCCCTAGATACCTTCACAATTGACAAGAACTTCTTGATTTGATCTTGCAAAAACCATAAAATATTTTAAGCACTCCCTTAAACATGAATTTAACACAATACATATAAGAGTAAGATTCAATTGGATTGCCAACTCTTTTAAGTAACTTTGGAGTATCAACAATGAGCACTACACCACTTTCACTCTTAACATGTTATCAATAATGCTTTGAATACCTTGTTTAGATCATTCAGAGAAAAAATATTCACTGTTATTACATTATACGTCTAGATGACTAAAAGATAAATTCTCCCAAAAACTTCCATCTAGAAGGAAAACCCCAAATTTTTCAATGAAATACATTACATATCAAAGCAATGCAATCTTAGAACATAAGATGTACCTTTATACCTACAGTCACATCAATTATACATCTATGTATTGAAAGATAAGAGTCTAGATATTTAATTTAAAACTTAGGTATATTCCACAAGACAAGATTAAAAATATCAAAGACTTAAAGTGCAACACATATAGATTTCTTCTTTGTATACAAACAACTAATTTTTATTCATTTCAATATTACAAATTTGTACCACTTCTAGGTTACAATATTAAAATATTACAAGGCTACACTATTACAAAAATGTACCACTTATGGGCTACAATGTTACAATATTACAAGGATACACTATTACAAAAATGTACAACTTGTGGGCTACAATATTACGAAAGTACCACTTCTAGGTTACAATATTACAAGAAAATTTACCACGGGGTCCAAGATTATAGACATTCATTCAAAAACCTAGATTATTCCTCAGATACTTCTAGAAAACCTTCACACACTATGACACTATCTAGATTAAATGAGAGCGTTCAGTTACATTTTGGCCATTTATAATATATTCATCCTACTGTAATTGAATGTACCACCTTAGACCACTTACTTTGAGACTTCTACATGCCGCTCCATCATATAAGATGCAAAAAACATATACCACCATTATCAAATAGAAGATCAGAAATATTACATAT